>JAPWLS010000899.1:0-276702 GCA_028551675.1 Tineola bisselliella | reverse complement strand
TGTGTGTTTTATTTATATTTGCATCTATTGTAGCTTACCACAAAACAGTTGGTGCTCCATGGCAAGACAAATTTTGTCAAAGGGACATTCTTTTACAAACCGAACAGATTTTGGCAAAAATTGACCGACACATTTTTGATTTGACCGAAACTTTTTTTACGGGTTCTATATTGAAAAAAAAAGAGACCCGTATTTTTTATTTTTTTATTTTTCACAATATTTTAGACGCTAGCCAGGATTGAAAGTTCGCGATTTTGATGATTTTGGGCTTGAAGAGTAATTTTCAAAAATTCACTCACAACTCCAGTTTTATTTGTGATACAGACAGGTTTTTTTTATCATTTTAAAGGTAAAAGAACAAGCTTTAAGAATAAAATATTTTTGAAAATTTTTTATTAACAATTTAAGATTATTATTAACGATTGAAGTTTTTAAATTGATTTTTAACAATTGCCCCCACCTCGTATCGAGTTTTAAGTATTACCATCGTATTCTACGTTAAATTTTCTTTCAAAAGCAGATTTTTAATCGATGGACAAATTATTACTATCGGAAAAAAAATAATTAACATAACGCGCTGCTTCGCATAGGCGCGCGGGCCATACTGCGCGCCTTTCTTTCTTGTCTCTCATCGGTTTTCTTTGGAATATACATTAATATTATATATTTTTGATTAAATAAATTTATTTGTTCGTCGAGAAGGCTTTATAACAAATAGAAAACATAATATCAATAATAAGTACATATAAATAAAACACATCATTGTATAAAAAAAATACTTGATTAATATCTCAATATCATTTTAAAAGTACCCCGTTCAGAATAACATTATTAACTGCAGCTAAATCAATCAAATAAATTCGTAAAAAATTGCGAGTAACCTATTTAAGCCACAGCCGATATTTAAAAAAAAATGAAAAAAGTATGGCCCAAAATTATTCAAAGTCATTTTTTGAACTTAAAAATTAAAAAAATCGATTACCTTTTTTAATAGCATGAAAGTACAACTCTTCATGAAGAAAATGCGTACCCGTACGATTTTCTATGACCTTCTCTAGGGCAAGAGTGGCCATTTTCCGAAGACACCTTTTTTTCGAAAACTCGATGTATCTCGGTAAAAAATTAATATTTTTTAATTTTACAAAAACGAGCTTATTTGGCTAGTAAATACCTGCCTTTTTGGTGAATTTTAAAAAAGAAAACCAGAAATTAAAAAAGTTATTATAAAAACAATAAATGGTATTTTTCGATGATTTTTTAAAAATAACTCGATAAGTTATGCACCGAATTAAACTCAACAAAAATGAATCGATGCGTTTTTTTAATATCTATAACTTTCTAATTTAAATTTTTCTGATCGGGGACATTATTTTTTTTTTATTAAAAAAAACCGTTTTTTCGAACTTTTGGAATTTTTTAGGTTAGGTTCGCCATTTCGGCACGAGTTGCTCCACACAGACACTCATATTATTATTTTTTTCCTATACGGCTGTATTTTTTTTGTCCGAGTTAGAATTTTTTCCACTTTCTTTATTCATTGATTGGACTATATGCGAAGCAGCGCGCTTGTTAATTAATTTTTTTTCCGATAGTAATAATAATTTGTCCATCGATTAAAAATCTGTTTTTAAAAGGAAATTTAACGTAGAATACGATGGTAATACTTAAAACTCGATACGAGGTGGGGGCAATTGTTAAAAATCAATTTAAAAACTTCAATCGTTAATAATAATCTTAAATTGTTAATAAAAAAATTTAAAAAATATTTTATTCTTAAAGCTTGTTCTTTTACCTTTAAAATGATAGAAAAAACCTGTCTGTATCACAAATAGAACTGGAGTTGTGAATTTTTGAAAATTACTCTTCAAGCCCAAAATCATCAAAATCGCGAATTTTCAGTTTAGGCTAGCGTCTAAAATATTGTGAAAAATAAAAAAATAAAAAATACGGGTCTCTTTTTTTTCAATATAGAACCCGTAAAAAAAGTTTCAGTCAAATCAAAAATGTGTCGGTCAGAAAGGTGTTCGGTTTGTAAAAGAATGCCCCACATGTACTAAAAGAAGAGGATCTAGTTTGCATACTATTTGTATATGTACTGTGACGTTAGTGAGCGTAACCTTTTTATATTTAAAAAAATCTGATTAGAATCAAAATTGAGTATATGCTCATGTATAATTATTAGTCAATTCATAAATCGCCGTGTTTCTTTTTGAGTATTGACATTACAGAATTCTGAGATCATTTAAGTAAAGAAGAAGATTATTTTTGTTGTTTCTTCTAGATTTAGTTTTTAAAATAATTTCAATAGAAATTTTGTAACATTGTTATGAATGTTTTCTCATACTAAATTAGTATTAATGTCTTGTTTAAATTCGTAGACGCACACTCTAATTGCGTTTTTACGAAACGCGATGGTTACCTATCGTGGGAATTTATAGTGTAATTAGTAGTTTTTTTTTAAATTACAACACTTTCTTTGGAATTTAATTTATAAATCTATTACTTTACTATGAATGACTTTTGTATTATTACTAGCTTATGGAATTACCATTATCATATAATTTTAATAATAATTTTTTGACGACTGGAAATACTTGGTTTCTGGTCGTCAGCGCTCATGGACCTCCGCTGCAGCTTTACATCAGGCGACTGTGTGACATGTCACAGTGACATGTCGTACCAAAATAAAAAAAAAATCAAACAAATACAGTTCTAAATAGGAAAACAATAAAACTCACTAAAATTTCATTTGATGTAACTTTACAGTAGACCCTCAATTTAGTTTGTTTCATTTTGACAGTTTATTTTTTTTAAATTTTTTTTTTATTTATTTACTTTTAGCAAATGGGCTCCAATAGAGCGCTTTTACTCGTCAATACATATACAAATATAAATGAAAATCAAAATCAAAAATATTTATTTTGTATAGGCTCATTTCGGGAAGGCGTATGACAGGAAGAAATCACAAGAAACTCGCCAATCATAGCCTGTACAATATAATGCTAGTAGGCGCATACTTTTTAGGTAGTCACAAAGACTAAACCAATGCAATTCTAGACTTAGACTAGCTACTTCCTCTCATGGTATAAAAACACACTTAGGTCATTAGAAAATTCTAGACAGAGAACTAGGAAGATTAAAAACCTGTATTTAAAATGTTGCGTTAAGGAATGCTGCGCGTGATACGACTCTAACCGATCGGTAGTTCCGGTTGAGACTAATAACGTATGTGTGTATGCTATATTTATGTATAATAATAATAATAACTAATTTTATGGTTTATTGAATATTTGTATGTATTTTATTTCCTTTGTTAAATCTAATTATATTCTTATATGGTCGTAATCGTAATAAGGGTTTAGTTTTGTTTCTTGTCTCTTTCATTTAAATGGTGAGGGAAAGAGACGAAATACACTTAAATGGACTACAAATTTGATTTTATGTAACATGAATTCTCACTTGTAGTATATGTTTAAGACTACATTAATTATTTTAACAGTCATTCGGATGCGTATGTTTTTTTTATTATACGTAATCTGGCATGTGATCACACTTAATTTTAAGCTAGATTTCAGTCCATGAGCAGAAACGATTGCTGTCACAGTTAAATCTTCTTTACCATTTGTGTGCAAATAAAAATTATACATAAGTCCTTAAAATTTTAGTATGTTGGTGTCTCTGTCCACTTCAACGCCGTCGGTGATACTAAACCGCTGTCATAAAAGATAACAATATCTAGTGTCTTAATTATTATTATTATTATTAACATATTAATTAGACTTATGTTTTATCGTTTTGTAATTAACCAAAGTCTATATCTACACAAATGTCATATAAGTTAATGTCAAAAAGAGCAAAGACTAATAAGGGGTAAAAAGAGAAACGCAATAACTTAATTATAAGATTTATTATTATTATTAATTGAATTTCACATAAAAACCTCATAAGTTCAGTTCAACACACGAAATTAAAGATCAGATAAAAATCTTTCGAGCTAGAACTAGCTATGGAAAAAAGAATAATGAATTGCCGTTTATCATAACTAATAATAAAAATATTTACAAATTTACATATGAATTAAAATATCATATAGTGGGTCCGAGTGCTTTGTAATGGTGTTGTAAATATTGTAGTAGTCTATGTAGGTTGTGTTTGAGTTTATAAATTTAGTATGTCAATTAAGTGAATTTATTAAAATATTGAAATGATTGTCTACAGTGATGTCTGCGCGAAGGTAGCTCGTTAGTCAGCCGGCATGCCGCTGCCGAAGAGGTGCGTGGAGCCGGTGCACGTGTCTCGCGGCACCGTGCCCGAGAAGCTCTCTCTCCCGTCCGAACTGGAGGCTGTCACCAATGGAACGCTCGCCAATACTGTGAGGTAAAGTTTTCATAATAAATAAACCTCCAAAAATACTTCAACTGTCACAAAGATTAACTGACAGAAAGTGGTACTTGTAATGTATGCGGTCTAGAGCCGGTATCGTGGCAATAGATTGTCTGTTTTTCAGTTAAACACTTTTTCGTTTCGGGTACGTGCTTCTTTATTTCGTTGCAAGTAACAGACAGATATATCAAAAAATGACAATTGTGTTCTTTATAAAAAGTGAAAACATGAATAAAAAAAGAGTTCGTAACAGTACTTATATCAAAACCGCCTTATATATATGTACGTAAAGTTTTTATTAATAATTTCAGACAATTGTCGTCGCTGTCGAAGCATGCGGAGGACATGTTCGGCGAACTCACACGAGAAGCGACGAATTTAGCCGAACGCACTAATTTATTGCAGGCGAGGATTGATCGTCTATCTGTCAAAGTAACACAATTAGACTCCGGCGTCGAGGAAGGTAATACATATATCATTCTATTAATGAACACTAATATGGAACACTGGCCAATCGTTGTAGTTCTATAAAAAAAATCTCGTAAAATAAGCGTTACGCGAGTTTACATGAAGAAAACTTTATCCTTAGGTGTCGTGAATATATTTTTCTTCATGTACAGTCGACAATCTTCAAATGGATACGTATTAGACTTTGGTCTGGAAGAAACAATCATTAGAAAGGGATAACTATATTCTTATCGTGTCGGAGTTGAGATATGTGAGATGCAAATATCTCCTTTGCCGTTCACGAAACCGCGATGAATGTATCTATAAAAACTATCCATTTGAAAATCGCCTTATGACAATAATGTATCTTGTCCTTCTTGATGTATCTATGTTATTACTAATTTTAACATTGTGATTTTCAGTTTCCCTCCAAGACATACAAATGAGAAAGGCGTTCCGTTCCTCGAGAACGTTCCAACAGCAGCTGTTCTCGCGCAACTCGATGCCGTCGGCCATGTTGGCCACGTACGCCCGATGTGATCGCCCGCCGCCGCTGGAGAGGCTCAACGAGTTCCGAGACGACGGACGAGACGCTAGGAAATTCTACACAGATCCAGATTACTTCTTCGAATTGTGGCGTAAGGAAATGTTGCAGGATACCGAGAGGATTCAACATGATCGGGGGAAGAAGGTTTGTCATCAGTTTATGTTGATGCATTTACTTCTTTATTTAATTAAAAGCTTAAGCAAGGTCCCAATTTTGATTTACATCAAGACTCTGATAGACACACCAGGAATGGTTAGTTATGTATGAAAACAATAATTTTGAGTTCATATCTACCTCTCTTCACAGGTCCGTCAACCGCGTAGTAACAACGCGGGCGATGGTCGTTCGGCCCGCAGAGTGAGACAGCCTCATTCGACACGAGAGAGACAGAAGGCGGCGGCCGTGACACGAGGCGAGCACATTATGGCACCAAGTCAGTTACAGCATTATAATAGAGAGCAACCTTATAGACAAGAAAGTGGTATGGTTTATTCTGTTCCCATTTTTAATCTAATTCTATGAGCTAAATTTTAATGAAATAATAAAAATTAATGATTATTGTTTCAGTCACAAGTGTGGACGGTGGATATAGAACGCCACAGAATCGAGCGCAGTCGTCACAACCAGCGAGACCTAACTCAATTGAGATTGACAATCAACAAAATAGACAATCACGTGTCACTGCTAATGGACACGGTAATAATTTATACTTGATTCTCTTATTTTCAGGAGGTCTTGTTGAGTACTAATAAATTTAATCAATGTTACTGCTTGTTCTCAGTGGTACAATCGGAGTCACCATATGGCAGTGTAGGCGAGGGCATATACGGGGGCAGTACGGGTGGTACTCCGCGCAGAGCACGCCCCACCATGCCTCCTCCAGCGCCCCCGCCGCTCTCTGCACCTAATTCGCCGCCTGCTGATAATCTCACACCCACAAGGTGCGTATTTTGTTCATTGATTAGGAAAAATCAAAATCAATTGTAAAATCGAGCTAGTACTGACACATTATGGTCGTCTGTAGTTGGTTAGTGGTACAACACTAGCAATACGACGAATTTTAGTATATATGTGCGAGTCACGCTGTTCACGTCTTTACTGCTAACTTCTATTAATATTTATAAAGG
This sequence comes from Tineola bisselliella, assembly GCA_028551675.1. Taxonomy (NCBI): domain Eukaryota; kingdom Metazoa; phylum Arthropoda; class Insecta; order Lepidoptera; family Tineidae; genus Tineola; species Tineola bisselliella. The sequence goes on along the minus strand of JAPWLS010000899.1, from coordinate 270,198 downwards.
AGTCACTTTTGTTAATTCTCTTCCGTGTGTATAAATAATGCTTTTATTTAGGTCCGCGTTACCCCCTCCCCCGCCGCCACCGGCAACGGGTTCCTCCCCGCCATTGGTGAACGGAGCTTCGCCGCCGCATCGTACTGCGCTCGATCATCATTTAGATCATATGCATGCTGTTATTGGTAAGTTACAACATGAAGGATTTTTATACTATATAACTAGGGTTAGCTGAGGGATTTGGAATGGTATTGTTATTGCTACATAATTTATGCGTCTTACTTATTGTACAACACAATACAAACGTTGATTGGATATTATAGGTATGATGTCGTCAGAGGAATCAGCGGCTCCACCTCCACCTCCCCCGCCACCGCCTGCACCACCCTCCCCACCGTCCCCGCATACTCCGAGGCCGCCCTCGCCTGATACACTACTCAGAGGGGCCTCCAAACTCAAACCAGCACCACCGCCTGATACTACGCCAGATCCGAGATCAGACCTCTTCAAGGCTATACGAGATGGTAAGATTATATAAATTTCGTTTATTCCATCCGTCACAGTTAGGAGAATAATAAATTATGTTCTGTTACAGGCATAAAACTACGCAAAGTAGAGAAACGTGAAGAAAACTCTGGTCGTTATGACACACTCCGCGGTGCACCGGCGTTCCTGGACGTGGCTTCCATATTGGCGAGAAGAGTGGCCGTAGAGCTGAGTGACACTTCTTCCAGTGACAGCGAATCCGACGACAGCGACCAGTGGACGGAATCACGCGCGTGACCACCGCTCCTCTGCGACGTGACACCCGTCGCAATAACCAACACGGACACGCCTAAAGATAATACACCAATCGTTGTAAATAAACCTCCGGCAGAGATTGCTGTCCCTGAAAGTGTTGAGTCACAGTATGTTAAGAATTCTAGCTTTTTGAGTCGCGATATCGAAGCGCATAAGTTGAAACAAGAGATTCCTAATACTCATACTTTAAAGAAGGTTAAGATAGTTGAGAACGTGACGCAGAAGAAAGAGGAGAATATAAAGCCGGCTATATCGACTTTCAAGAATAATAAAGAAGTTAAACCAGTCTCAATATCCCCGCCGAAGGAGATACCTAAGAAAGAAGTCACTAAAGAAGTTTCTTTTAAAACTGAAAAACAAGTGGCAAAACCATGTTTGGCGCCAGTGCAGATTGAATTAAATAAAACTGTCGATGATGTCAATATTAAACCGACTGCAAATGTTGAGATTGAGAAGAAAGTGGTAGCCGATAATAAGAAGGAAAACGAAACTAAAGCTGCAGAAGGGGAGGAGTCGAATGGTGTTGGAGATAAAATTAAGATTTTTGAGAAAGCTGCAGAGGACGCCAATAACTCTAGCAAATTATCCCGACCTGGTTCAGTTCGTGGCAGGAATAAACCAGAGAGACTCGGTTCTGACAGCAGCAAGGAGGATGTGCCACCGACACCGCCTCCACGCAATGAAACACAAAAAACAATTTTCTCCGAATCGCGCGTTTTTAATCCACCTTTCGAACGACAATCGAGTCTAACGAAGAATATAAATCCAAATATAAAGAAAATCTCACAAGGTTATTCTTCTGATTCGGAAAAGGTGATCAAGAAGCCAGAACCACAGAGGATTATTAAACCAGAGTTCAAACAACTGCAGACACCTGCAGAGCTCACGATACGGTCACCGTCATTAGGTGCTAAGATGAGCGACCAGTTTCCATCGCAGGGGACAGCGTTCCGTAACGTGACGGCGCCATCCGATTCGGCCAGAAATGAAATGTCACACAGGGAAGCGTTCAAATTCAATGATGATGTAAATACTCAAAATAATGTTAAGGGAAAAGTTAGAGGTAAGGAGAAGACATATTCTGTAAGCAAAGGGTCTAGTTACTACACTCGAGGGTCTGAAGAGATTTGGTTGGTCAAGAAGAAGGATATTGAAGAGATAGAAGAACGAGTATTGGATTCCATCAGGCGGGCGGGAGGCAACTCTGGGAGCAGGGAGGGGTCACGTCCGTCGTCTGAGAGCGGTCAAGCATCCTTCATGCATGCTACGATGGGGCGGAAACGTCAGATGTACACACGAAGCGAGTCCTTGGATCCTCAATGGAGCGGTCGAGCTCAGACGTTGAAGAGGCAGACGTCGGTGGCGTGTACTTGTGGCCATGATAAGAAGCCGAGGGCCAAGAGTGCTGGAGCTGATAGCAGCAGACCGAGGTCGCGGTCTCATGGCGATGACAACACACAGGGACACGTGCTCGACAAGTATGAAACATTAGTGTAGATGTAGATTCACCATGTATTTATTTTTAAGCACATTGGACGTGATTTGAATATGAGATTGAGTAGTTAGGGATGTTTTATGGTGCGACTGGCGCAGTCTTGTGTGTGCGAGGTAAGAGAGGGAGACTAGTCGGTCATGATTAATAAGGAATGATATTTGAAAGTGTAATTGGACTATTTATTATAATAAACCAAATATATATATACACATATATTATCGAAGTCACAGTAGTACATAAATGTAGCTTCTATATAAATGATTTTTTTTCATTTGTTTTTTTATAACCTAAAAAGTTAATCTTAGATGTTTTTCAACGAAATATATATTATACGTATTTTTAATATGTTATAATTCAATTTGTTTGCATAATTTCGGTGCTTTATAGTTTTGTTAAATTATATGCAGAAAATAGTTTATTATTATTTTTGGTTGATAGGTTGTGAGATGTTTTTTTACAAACAGCTTTTTGACATATTGTGTTTATTTTTATGCATAATAGTATAAGATATATTTAGTCCTAATTATTGTAATGCCAATTAGAAAAACAGAATTTGTAAACAATTTTATATAGTAATGTGAAAGGAAGGATATTTATAAAAGCTTAAGTGAATGAATTTAGTCTTCTTTTGAGCAGCCTTACTCAGAAACTAGATGAATGGGAAAGTTGAAGAAGTGAATGTTTTAGAGTAAGCCTGTCAGGTGATAGTGCCAATATCCAAAAATAAGTCTTATATAACAATTTATACTTCCATACTGTTAAGATATTTATATTTATCCTGTGAATGTACAGTCGGCAGTAAAAAGTTTAGTACTTTCCTTTAAATTTAATTGCTAACCATATTATTAACATAAGTGTAATGTGTTTATATATCATAGTTGCTGGATTTTTGAAAGTGTGACTTCAACGAATGAATGCGTAATTTATGAATTAAGAAATATCTCAAACTTAAATTGATTCGCTGTAACAGTTGAACTTTAATAACAGTAGAAAGACGGGTACCATCTGCAGAAATGGTAGTAGGTCAAATGGCTGGACATTATTGAATATACTTAATGCTTACTTTAAGTGGCAATTTTTTGTGACGTTACTTTAGTCAAATGACCTGATGAAATAGTTCTACACTTTAAATAAAACTCACTATTCATAGAGGCGTCTCTATATATCTCCTATTTAATTGCGATGCCTCTGTGAATAGGGAACTTAATATATATAAAATACAAATTAAGACTAAAATAATGTGCATTCCATATTTTTTTGTTGCTCATAGGTTTTTTTTTTATAAATAGTAGATTTCTTTTCTAATAAGAAAACAAGCAACGAATGTTTACCAAAATATATCTCTTTTTTATATTATGATAATGTATTTAGGTAGGTTAGATTTAGGATAATTGTGCTTTTTTTCTTAATCAAAAATACAGTAGTGTTTTATTAAATAGCAAGAACCGTAAATTTTAACTATAAATAGACTTTTAGGATGTTCGGCTGTCGTTGTATGAAGAAATGACATCTGAGTAACCTAAACAGTGGGCTTATCACGAATTTAGTCTGGCTTTCGAATCGAGCTGTAACAAGTAAAACGAATCCGTTAGCAATCGGGATCATGAATTTTTACTAACGACTAACGAGCACCAGCTATCTATCAAATGAACGAAAGATCGAGACGTTCGAAAATTACCAAAAAGTATCTAAAATATTGTAATTCCAAATCCGCGCGCGGTGGTGCTGCTCAGATTTCCATACAAATCGCTTGAAACGAACTCGGTTCGAAAGCCAGACTATAAATTCGTGATAAGCCAACTGTTCTATTTGTACGATTCTTGCTATTCATAGGAACTCATTTCAATACGTTTTGAGTATGTATATAACGTGACCATTTTTAGTTTGTATCAGAGTGGGGCTTGTGGGATTTTGTATATAAAAAACTTTAATAAGAATCTTCGAGTTATTGTACGGGAAGAGTTAATTTATATTATAGCCTATGTTCTTTCCTTAGCAACGTTTTTAAATCTATAAACCTTAATTTCTTGTCATGATGAATTTTATACCCTTAACTTGAGATGTGTATGTATGAACAGGTTTCTCGTATAAAAATTTTGTTTGTAAAATTGGGCCATTTTTTACTCTTCTTGGAACAGTGGTACAGACGACCTGAAAGCTGGACGTGTGGTCACGTTGGTTATATATCACAGTATACATCATTCCTAATGATATATATTGGAATTTGTGCTTGTTTGTGACTCTAATTCACCATGACTTCGATGTTTAAATCATATTTTAGTGCGAGTGTGAGGGTATTCGTGAATACGAGTTAATTAGTTTAAAAGATGTTATGCGGCTTACTTTATCATGTATTGTAGTCGCGGGAGACTGACGTGTCTTTTTCTTTTAAAGATTTATCATAATTGACACTTGATAGGTTGTTTGTTAGAACTAACGGTTTAGTAGTTTATCAGACTTGGGATTACAGTCTATGTATGACTTCGCTTTAGGCGTGTCTTCGAAAATCCTGGTTAAATAAAAATTAAATCGTAAGCCGTATGAGATCTTCAAGTTAATTAATCATCCATTTGTTTTTGATCGAGTTCAGTAAAATTAGCTGGTAGTCGTGTTTGGTATGTAAATGGAGTCTTGGAATTCCTCTTGGCATTTATTTATGAAATGAAGAGTGCTTATTTGATTTCTCTATTTATATTTCTACCTGAAATCAGGTTTAGATATATTTAATAATGACTTTTTTTAGATACAGCATATTGATTTTAGGCGGAAGACGTACACTTTGAATTTATTTTGTTCACATAAAAAAATTATGTAGTAAATATCACGGAGTTAAATATATACCTACACGTAAACTACTTGGTATCTTAAAATAATTGAAAAAAAAACCTAAGCAAGAAATACGTGTTACCACAGTGAGGGCTCGACTATCCACGTGAGGTCTGCAGGTTTCAAGACCGTTGTTTCTGATGACTATAATATTGAACTCTATGTCAGTGTTCGTAATTACTTCTTCCAAAAATGTATTAATTTAATTAGAAACTATTTAGACATTTTTATTATTTTTAACTAAATGTCGACTCTTTATATATTTTTATACAATAATGTAGTTTTTTTTTTTGCATATAAAAGTTATTAAGCTACGATTTTAGGCTTATTGTACGTATTATCAGTAGAAATGTAAATTATAGAATTATTTTAGCATGTTTTATAGAAAATTAACCCAAAAAGCCTCTTTTTGTGTTTGCCAATCGGCATAAGCTGATTCTATTTATTAGCTTTATTTAGGGGCCGGTAAATCAATTCGGACTGAAGCGATTAAGAGGTATTGAATTACCGACCCTTAATCTGTCATATATTTTTAAATTAAGCTGCAGTAGTCGTAATCACTAAACATAATGTTATTATGTATAAATGATAAAATATTTTATAAAATTGTTTATTTGCTAATAAAATGTAAGTTAATATTAGCTCTGTTTTATTTGTTAGTTTGTGATGTCCAAAACAGATCACAGCTGGAATAAAAGATTTTTTTTTGTGCATTAAATTTATTATAAAAACTGTCAATGGACCTTCCATTTTAATGTTAATTCCTTTAATAGTGTCAACACCTAGTTAATTAAGTTGGTGTTAAAATAATATTAAATAGTTTAAAAAACTAAAAAAACACGCGCGCTAGCTCCATCTCTTTTACTCTACTACACAGGATCTATAAAAGAATTTATAAATCCTGGCGGTCCTAATAAGGATAATGGGAAATTGTTATTAAATTATTGCATTGTCATCGATCCTTAATACGTGTCCAAAGTTTCAAATTAATCAGACTTCTGGAAATTGGTGAAAATTATGCTCAAAGATTCCGTTACATACATACATACAACCCAAGCTAATAAAAGTGTGTTAATAAAAAAGTTTTATTGAAACATTGCTATATACAAATAATTATCATATTATTGGGAATTTATTGATTGAACAAGATCCAATTTAGCATTCCACTGTGCGATTGCATTGATGGCGAGGGTGGCGCGAGCCTCTTTGGCTTCTTCCAGCTTGCGACGACCGTCTTCCTTCTGCGCGGCTATATATGACTGGAATGCAGATAATTTTTCTACCCATCTGTAATAACACAATTTATTAGCTTGAGTATCGTGTCTAGATCGGAAAGGATAACATCTAAGTGCCAGAGAAAGAGCTCAATAACTGAAGAGGAGCACCCAAGCTTACGAAAGCTTGCATAAGAAAAGTATACTATACTACTCTGCTTAACCCGTTGCAGAAAATAATACACAATTAATTTAGAAAATAAAGATATGGCCAGTGGTGGTGCTAGGTAACCAAAAGCCCTGGGGTAAAAAATAAACTAGTGCCCCAACTAATCTATACTAAACTAAACAGCGAGTTCCCTGCAAGTTTCAAACAAAGATGTTCAAGGCTTTTTGGGAATTCACCTGTATTTTTTAAATAAGTTGCCATTATTAAAGTCGCGTTCCAGGAATCTGGTTTATTTATATTCCGAATGTGGGAAAAATTTTCACTACTTCAATTTATAGTTTGTACGTCAGGGTCCTAGGGGCCCACTGGGTTTAAGGGCCCCGGGGCACTGTCCCGTCTGGCCCCTTAGTAGCTACGCCACTGGATATAACCATTAGCTAAACAGTTTGTCAAAATATAGACTAAGTTTTCGAAATTTAAAAAATGCGTCTCTTTCACGCTTAAATACTCACGTATTATTCTGTTTCTCCCAAAAAGCTAGTTCATTCTTAACTTTGACATATTCCTCGGCCTTGGGTCGGAATTCTTCAATTTTAGCATTGTCGTTCCTCTGCTCGGAGGAGAATGCGTTTACTTCGCTTACTTCACGGGCGCTTTCGTTCTCCACTAACGCTTGTTCCCTTTCGAGATTAGCGCGTACCTCGTGCAATTCAGTATGTACTTCACCCTGTATTTTAAAAAATATTTAAACTGTCCTGCCAGCCCTATCGGGCAAAATCGGAACCAACATTTTGCAAACTTTCCGGTTTTTTTCCGTTAAGATATATTATACAAGGCACTTAACACAACAACGAAGAATCTACACAAACTATGCACAATAACAACTTTACATCACTTTCTTGTAAAATTACTATTTTGTAGATCCGACTATGTTATTAGAACTCTGTGATATATAGTATATTTTTATATATGTTAATTTAATCATTATTCTATCTGGAATCAAACTCAATATACCACCTCCAATCGCATTAAAACTACAGCTCATTTAATTCATATGTATAGGCGTCAATATTTATTAATACCCACGCATTTAAAACAAATACTTACAAGTATATTAGCCCGTCTCTTGTTATCAGTCATTCTTTCTCGCTCCCTCGCGTTGACAGCTTGCAATAGCGCCGAGCGCTTCTCCTTCATCGCTTCCAGAGCCTTCGCAACATGACGAGAACAATCTTCACCCATTAGTTCTCTGTAAATATTCATTAATATACTTTATGCAAACCACCTGGACAGGAAGTTAAGTGTTACAGGTGCAGTGGAGACAACTCATTGACCAAATTTCAACACTAGATGGCGTGCGTTCATATGACCAAGTACTAAAAGAGGCATACTTCTCCTCAACAGCAAGATGTGCCATTTCAGGGTAAGCAGTAGACAGATGAATAAGCCCGTGGTTATATTCCACGCAATTGTCCAACGTTTTCTTCTGCCATAACGCCAAGCCTGTTTCTTTTGCTAACACCATCTGAAAAATAAAGCTTTTCATATAAAAATTCAAGGCTTACAAAATTATTACACTTATCTGAAACTTAAAGCAAACCTTAGATATCTGCTGAGCCAACACCTGCTTGGAGTCAACAACTCTATTAGCATAGTCGATTTCTTCTAGCAGCTTCATGCGCTCAATCACAGACATTGGCTGCTCCTCCAACTCGCGTTTCAATTGCACATCAGTTGCACTGTTGGTTTAGCAAAAACATACAGCCTAACCTCGCATAACAAGCATAATTCGTTCCAGAGCCTTACTCGTAATGCGAAACAATATTAACTAGCTAGTATATTTAAATAAATGAAGTTACCACTTGAGTAGTGCAAGTGTCTTTAAGCTGGTATAGCGACAATTTACTATAACATCAAGTATATTAAAATAAAAATAAACCAATCAAACTATCGCTCCCATTTTGAGCTTGGTAACAAATATATGAATAAAATGCATGAACTTATTGGCTTTTTCTCAATTCACTAATTCGAATATTAAAAACGTGACAAGTATTTAAATAATATTCGCGAACCTAAAACAACACGATAACTACTATAATTATTATTATGTTTTACTAACTTGGCCCGTTCAATCTCAGTCTCCAGAGTCTTCTGAGACTCAACTAATGCTCTGAACTTCCCTTTGCTCTCGTCTACCACCCCTCTAGTAGCAACTCTGGTCGCCCGTTCTGTTCTAAGTCCCGCGAGTAAACCGGATCTGCATTCTACTCGACGCGCCTCGTCTGCCTGAGCTGCTAATTCCGCTTCGTCTTCTAGAGATAGCTCCATTTCTGTTCAAATATGTAAATACTCAATGATTGTTCATGAAAGTAGATGTTAATTAATAGGTCTACACTAACAATTTTTTTATGGTGAGAAAAATATGACTTCTCTTATTGAGGGATTCTGTAGTGAAGAAATTGCTATCAAATCTTTGTTCTATTTATTATTGTAAGTGACTATAATTATTAAAAACAACTGAATATTTAGCTAAAGGCGTGAAGAAGTTAAAAATATTGTGTATCGGAATAAGGTTGAAGAAAACATATATTAACACATTAAAGGCGGGGGATCTTGACGACTACCCCGCCTCGTTTTTCGTCCTAGAATGGGCGATATTTTGTGTAATCATAAAAAAATTTAGACAAGATTATTTAAACTCTTAAAACTACAAGAAATATTAGAAAAGAACTAACAGTTGTGATAAATCGTAGTACTACGACTCCCGCTTTTAATGTGTTAATATTATAATCATTATAAGAAAGTCGTGTTAATAAAGAAAAATTTATACCATTAACATTTTGCTGTAATTCAGCAAAGTTCTTTTCATCATTTCCAAGTAACAGCTTCAACTCTTGCAGATATTCCTCGTTTATATCTTCCACCTGGTAACCAGGTACTTGGAATCTGTTTAGATTAAAAATATGTATGTGTAAAGTACACGTCTGTAGGCAACAATAATTCCAAGACGCCAGCATTACATACCTAATCCAGCAGTTACGGAGATATTGTATCCGTAAGCAGGAGTGTTCGTCCTTATTCACATATAATTTCACATTGTCTATTGGTGTTTCCTGCAAAATTATTATTTTAGTAAGTATATTACCCTGGGGGGTACCCAGTAGAACAGGTTTCCGAACCTAGCACAGGGGCCCTTGCTATTTTATGTACAAAAAATTATCTATCAATAAACTTTTTTTTTTATTTAAGAATTTTGTGTACATTTGACAAATTATGATATCAATTAAGTTGAAAGCAATAAATAACATTAAAAAAATATTTTAATAAAGCTGAGTGTAACATCTCGAAAGAGATCTACTCCTGTAGAGCTTCAAAGTCCTTGGAGCATCTCTCTTGGGTAGGCACAGTATGGTCAAGTGACAGGACTCACAATTCTTGAAAGCAAATCAACCAAATAGGCAATTAAAGCGAGTGCTTGCGGAAAGGCATGCAATGTGTTCACAGTTCTCAGCCACGACTTGGATACAGTCCCCGGATAGAGAAGCCTCTTTACTGTATGAGGTAGCTGAAAAACAAAAATTACTAATAATGAATTGAAAAAAATTATAGAGGTTTATTTTAAACCAGCTGTTGCCAGCGACTTCGTTCGCATAGTAATGACATAAAGTACTATGAAGTTTAAATTTTAACATGAAAAAGCAGTTATTGTGACATAACTGTAATAGTTAGACATATGGTAACGCACACTTTTTTTGTATATATTGATGTCCTCTATAAAACTGTTGTACATCACTTTGCTCTATTGTCAATAATTTCCGCAGCGTAAGCAATATAATGTTTTTTTTGTATTATTTTTATTGGCAATCACTATTGTTATTTAAGTCAGATTAAAATAAGACACCCAGCGGCGTAGCTAAGTAACCAAATGCCCTGGGGCAAAACATAAACTAGGGCCCCAACAAAACTAAGATTACAGGGGAGTTCCCCGCAAGTTTCAAACAAAGATGTTCGAGACTTATTTGTAATTCACCTGTATTTTTTAAATAAGTTGCCATTATTAAAGTCGTGTTCCAGGAATCTGGTTTATTTATATTCCAAATGTGGGAAAAATGTTCACTAGTTCAATTTATAGTTTGTATAACAAATTACTGAAAAGCTTTATTGAGAACTTGTAATATAGTATATGTCATATTTTACGAGTATTGATTAGGACTTGATAATAAATGATTATTATGAAAGTTAATTGTTTAATTTACCCAGTAATATTTTTAATTAGTGTTTTCAAGTTAGTTCTTTATGTTCATCTATACTAATATATAAAGAGGAAACATTTGATTGTTTGTTGGTATGTATTGAATAGACTCCGAAACTACTGGACCGATTTGAAAAATTCTTTTACCATTAGAATCCTACATTATCCCTGATGAACATAGGCTATAGAATATTTTCAAAAACCCGGATGAAAATTTCAATAATGTAACTCAAAATGTGAAAAAAAAGTACAACAGTTTTACAGAGGACATCAATGTCTACAAAAAAGTCAGTGATACCATATGTCTAACTATTACAGTTATGTCACAATAACTGCTTTTTCATGTTAAAATTTAAACTTCATAGTACTTTATATCTTCATTACTACGCGAACGAAGTCCCTGGCAACAGCTATTGATACTTATTAAAGAATTTAGTATAGGGTATACAATGATCATATCAAAATTAAAATACATACCCGAGTAATATAATTATCATTATTTAATTTAAAATCGTCCATGAGAGCCTGCAGTAAAGAGCTAGTGATGTCCACAAATCTCGCTATAGTCAATGGCCTGATTAGCATTTTTGTATTACTGTTTTCTGGGTAGCGCATCGCTAAAAATTCCTGCACATGAGCCATGTTCGCTCGTTGCCATGCCGCATTTGAGATTGGTCTGGAAAATATCACTTACATTTACTATTTCATTAATTTTTGTGACCATAATAGCTATAAATATACATATATTAATATGTACAGACATATAGAGGCAGCTCCAGCTCATGTAACGCCATCTAGCAGGTCAAAATCCTTTTAAAGTTGATTTCATGTAAAAGTTATTATTGCACACCCCGCACCATAGGTAAAGCCACCTCTATGTATACATATATAACTAGAACTTATCTACATTGTAACAAGTTTTATACCTATTATCCTTAGCAGTAACAGATGCAATAGCTCTATCAAGTGACGCCTGCCAATTGCGACCGGATCTGTCTTCCGATGGTGTTCTCTATAACTCATAAAATTAACATTGTAGTTGGTTATCATTAACAAGTTACTGATGACAGGTTTGGGAATAACTCAGGTGTCTCCCAGAAAGATAAGAAGACTTATGGTATTTTTCCATGTCCATGGGTGATTTTAATATTAACAATTGAGATAAGCATATAATTATAAATATAGTTTGAATTCTTTTATTTATAATCTTATTGTAAGATATTAAAGGAGCATTATGTTCTATCTGATTTATGTTCATTGCAGGACCAGCACAAATTTCATATATTTAACTCGAAAAATAGAATAAGATTGTAAATGCATACCACAGGAGTTATTGTAGGCCTATAATTACTTGAGCGCAATGGAGTCATTGGTACTTGTCCATAACGACGATCATTATCACCTTGTTGAGAGCGCGATCTCTGCAAATAATAATTATCAACAAATTGTTCATGTAGAATTCTTCAAGTTTGTAATAAAATCACGTACTCTGTTCATAGGAATTTTCGAAGAAGAAGTCTCTCTGCTTAGCCTGTTTCCACCTATTGTAGTCCTCGGAGGTTCTGCACTATTACTTCGAATACCACTAGGCCTCTTGCCTTCGACTGATGCCCGATCAATTGTACCCGCATGTACAGGTTTAGGCAAAAACGAATGTTTGCCCTCCAATCTACAAATAGTAATACATTATTGAAGCTTAACTATACTTTTAAAAATCAGAATAAATAACAACACCCACTTAGATTTTCTTATGTTAGACGATTGACTCATCGTATAACGATTCGGTAGCATTGTTATACGATTTTACAGACTTATAAACAACATAAATAACACATAAACATTAATCTGATAGATCACTTCTCGCCTTGCTACCGTTAAGCTTTTTTGAATTACTGTGCGTTTGACATAGCGTTTCGGGCATTTGTGTCTTTAGTGTCACGCAACAAAAGTTATTTATTTTTTTAAATAAAATAAATCACATAATGATACGTCTTCTATTAATCATTGTATAATGTTCGAATAGCATTTTTTCTATAATTATAGATTTGTCTCAAAAAAATTTGCATTAAAAACATTGCTATTTTGAATAAACGCACGTAAAAAGGAACGTTTTTTATTAAGTTTTGGCGGAAAAAGGGATGTGAATTCCATTTGATTATCGATAAATTGAATAATTTGTAAATAGTTAATGCAGTCAATTTACAAGTTCAATATTTTATGTGTATCTATAGCTAATAACAATAAAAAGCATTCTAGCATATTTTATTCAGTGTAAATTATTTATTTGTTGATTATTTGACAATATTTTTAATTGTTTTTTTTGTGTTATTTTTAATAAGTTGTTGTAATAGTTCAATAATTCGAAAAATTATATTATTTTACATGAACATTATATCATATTCTTTGTAATTTTAACTTTGAAATAAGGACATATAATTTTTTGGCATAAATATGATACACTTATCGATACTTTCATTGGTTCTATCGATATTGTACAACCTTATGACTAGTTTTTTGAGTTGATTTGAGTGAATTGTGAAATGCTATTTAAAATTTTAATTTGTTACGAAATTTTGTATGAAATATTGTTTAATTGATGTATTTTTATTTTGTATTTTGGAAGTATTGTGTAATTTTATATCCTTCTATCGTTTTAACGTGTTCTGGTGCAAAAAATCACACGGAAAGTAACGCTTTTAGTGAGAGTCGTTACCGAGATATAAAAATGACTTCTGCTCTTTATTTAGAACATTATTTGGACAGTCTGCAACACCTGCCTATAGAGTTGCAGAGAAATTTCAAACTTATGAGAGATCTGGACGATCGAGCACACGGTCTTATGAGGACAATCGATTTGATGGCTGACGAACTGTTGCCGAATATTCCAAGCATGGATGAAGAAACGAAAGAAGAAAAAGTAAATACCATACAAGGTTTATTTAATAAAGCGAAAGAATACGGTGATGATAAAGTACAGTTAGCAATACAGACTTATGAATTAGTTGATAAGCATATACGTCGTCTCGATTCAGATTTAGCGCGTTTTGAGTCTGAAATCCAGGAGAAGGTGATGAGTGCTAGAGCGGCACAGCAAGCGGCTAACGATTTGGAGACAAATTCTACAACAATTAAAAAAGGCAGGAAGAAACATAAAGGTAATGAAAAATCAAATTCAACTGCGAGTAAGAAGAAGCGCGCAGGGGCGTCGAGCGAGGATGATGCGATTGGTACTAATAAGTCGAGCGCTAAGAAGAAAGCACGTAAAAGCAATAGTAGTAACGTATCGGCCAGCAAAGATCAGGACGAAGGTGGTGATTTGGACTCAGTGACGGGAATGGCTCATGCTAGTGATGTGCTTGACATGCCCGTGGATCCCAATGAGCCTACGTATTGTTTGTGCCATCAAGTGTCTTACGGTGAGATGATAGGTTGTGATAACCCTGATTGCCCCATAGAGTGGTTCCACTTTGCTTGTGTGGACTTGAAAATAAAGCCGAAAGGTAAATGGTATTGTCCGAAGTGTGTACAAGATAGAAAGAAGAAATGATACACGGCCAAGTCCTCAGCTAGAACATTTCTAGAAAAGACTGCTGTGTGTAGAAAAGTGTATAGTCGGTTATGAGTTTTCTAATTAATATAATAAATTGACACATTACAATAATTTTTAGGTGTTTTTTAAATCGAAATTTAAGTGAATAATATATTTTGGCATAGATATATTTATAAATATAGTGATAAGGTATAGTAATGATGGTTACCTTTTTTGTGTTTTGTGGGTTGTATGAACATATTAGGCTGTTTAGTAAATTATTTTCTTAAACATTAAGTTCTAATTTCTTTTGTTTTAGTCTTTTTTTCATGCATTTAGATAGAATTTTTAAAAATCAAACTACAGAAGTTAGTTCATGTTTCATTTATAAGTAATTAAAAATAAAATTTGTTAGGTATTTATGGTTGCTATTAAATTTAAAAGTTTTAGGTTCAAATCCCAGTCAGAAATTATGTGTTTACTTTAATTTTCATTATAATAATTTATTTGTAATTACGGCTATATTTAATTTATTTTAGTATCGAGAGTATTTTTGTAAATTTAATCACTTTGTAAATTATTGAATGAGAGAGTTATTGCTTTATTTAAATATATTTATTGCTGTCAATGTCACTTTTGGATGTTTACTATGAATCCTGAGAGAGATTAGTTAATTTACCTATTAGTCAAAACGCATGTGTCAATTAGCTTATATCATCTGCAGATTCCTATTGGAACACTTGGACTTGTCAAAATGCAATTAAACAATATGAAGCAATTGTAGTAGCGCCTTGATCACTTCAACAATAGATATGATAATATTAAGTAGTTAATGTCATTTGTTTTTATTAATAAGTAATTTACAAAATTTTCACTATTTCCAAGTTCCAACTACCTCCCAGTTATTCTAATTAAGACTGGTAAATTATAAATTAATAATAGATAAACAATCAAATATTATGAGATTTGTTATATTAATGTTTAAATAAGCTAAGAACTGAGTATACCGTATTTTTCAGATTATATGACACACCTGTTTACATAGAAATATGGACTCAAATTTTGGGTGTTCCCTCCTTATGGTCCGAAGATAATATAGAATTTTTTTTTTCAATAAATCGTCTTTAAATTTGAGGTGCGTCTTATAGTCTGAAAAGTACGGTAGTTTACGAAACAAATTGTACAATCATCTGCATAAGTCCTTTAATTTGAAATAACACCAATCAAGAACTTTTTACTAAAGGACTTTTTCATATGATTATACCAATAGCAGATCTGTCAATTACAATCGTTATACACCAAGACACAAGTGCCTAAATATTATATAAATATCAGTATTCTAATATTAAATAATGTAAAAAGTACATTTATCCACATGCTAAGCTATAGTTATTATCGGAAACTGTAATATTGTTGTTATGGTATGTGGATGGTTGTACTTTTAAATAACTTGCAAACTCTTGGCTCCATACAATTTTAGTTCTAGTTAATAACCTTTTAGTTTTTGCTTCCAACTGCATTTTATTTTAACTAAATCGGGTTTTACTGGACTGTGTTGACTTTGAAAAAGTTATAACAATAATTGTATGGAATCGACAGTGGATTAATGTATTATAAATGTAGGCGTTTTATATTATCTTTATATAAAGCCCGAGCTTTGGACGATATTATGAACTTTTAATACTTAGAACTGTAAAAAGTTATGTTTGTGATTGGATTTTGTTTATGCTATTTATGAATTTACAATTGCTGGATCTCAAAATTTAAACCACTAGAATGTACCTAACTACTTGAAGCTCACCTTTCAGTGTTTGCTTTGAAATGTAAAGTAAAAACAATCATGTAAAAACTTTACAGTTAAAAGTTTAAATTCAATTTTTACAACATATTCTTCATATAGGTTTTGTCATTCCTGGTGTTTAAAAGTGCTTTAGCTAGGGCTTTAGACATGCCGTCCCTTATGTAAGATAAAGCAATATTTAAACTAAGGTAATCATTACAACATGTTTCTTTAATATAATAATGCGTGCTAGTACTTAAAAAATATCAATTTGATTGTAAAAGTATTAGTTTAAAGCTATGTTTACGTTAGGCTCACTGTGTACAATGAAATTACGTTTGATGATTAAATTTGGCATTTTTTGGGATTAACTGGAATATGCCTGTAGTCTGTCTTCCTGTGGGTATAGTCCGAACATAGCCTAAATAAAGTTAAAGAAGTCTGTATAAATCATGGAAAATTATTTATATTTTTATAAATCTAGTCCAGTCTATTTTTAGGTCTATAAGGAAATGTGAACGGAATCAATTTTGGTTGTTGAAATTTTGTTTTAAATCTATTATAATCGCTATATTTTAGATTTAGTCCTCGTCGACACATTTGTTGTAAAAAATAATTACACTCAAATTTCAATCAAATTCAATCCACAGGAATTTAAATATTATTATCTTCATTTGATCTTTGTCAGAAATGTGGTATTAGAATATGGGCTCATTGAACTTTCTTTTCCAATAGTAAACCAAACTCTTCCCTAGGTTAGGTATTGACGTGTTTTAACTAAATTAAAAAGTTTATTGCGGATTACGCTTCGAAAGCGACCACGACACGACATGGCTGCAAAGTCTTTGAAAAGTCGAATTAAAATAAAGTTGATGGTAATCCGCGTGAAGTCTTTCAATTTAAGATAAATTATTTAAAAAATTTGTACTTTTATACTACGTGACCAAAATAGAAATAAAAATAGTTTTAAGTAGCGAAATTTCAAATTATGTATAGTTTTCAAATAATTTTAGCTACAGTTCGAAACAATATTTAAATTGAATAAATTTTAAATTTATTACGTATGTTGTGTTGACTGTACCTAATACCTAATAGTTTAATAAAATAATTATTTATTTTAAAATTTAATTTTAAGAGAGAATTATGAAAGAAACTTTTTGTGGTCTGCAAGAAAGTCTACATTTTATTTTCTTGCATTCTCGTACAGTTTCTTAACATAAACTTTATTTTTGTATTATTAAAATGTTATCTTAGGTAATTGTTAATGTATTATTTTAATAAAACAATACATTTGACTTCTTTTGTTTTCATTATCTAATAACCATATTAATAACCGTTTCATCTATCTTTAAAGATTAAGAACACAATGAATGTGATACACAGACACACAAACATATATATGATGACATATAGATGACACACTTCAATTTTTAAAATTATATCGTCGGACTCCTACAAACACTTTTTTTTATATAGCCTCAAAATATAATTCTTAATCTCATGAAAAAATAAATTTTATATATAATTTTCTCAATAGTTTCTGATATAGTCAATACGGCAACGAAGAATCTACACAGTCATGGGCGTAGCCAGCTATGGGCTCAGGGTGGGGTAGCAGTCTAAAATAATATGTAACTAGCAAACTATACCTGCGGTTTTACTCCGGTTAATTTTTTTTGTGTCGACTGTCGAGTGTGGACATTCTTAGGCATATTAAGTATTATAGTTAGTACCTAGATAATTAAGTTTTTTAGGTTTGATTAAGTACCTTACAGGTTAGAGCCAGCTTGCCCCACCCTGGCTACGCCCATGTACACAGTAACTACTTTAAATCGCTCTCTTGTAAAATTGCTATTATGTAGATCTTACAATGTCTACGTAACAAATCAATAATAATAATTTATACTGAAGTCTATTAATAAATGTCTACTAATAAAAACTAAATTCCTTTTTGTTAAATAAAATAGAAAAAGGCGCAATTGGTCGCGAACAAGTTAAGTACACGTTTTCGTGCATAAAATTGCATCATGCGCTGATGTTACTACGAAAGCGCTTGCGTCAGATAAGCGCAGTGCGCTTTTGCATTCAGTCAAGGCTGTGTAGTTCTCGGAGCTGACTTTTATAAAGCATGGCTAATTACTCGAATTAAAAACTAGGGATTCGCATTTAATCTTTTGTTGTATTTTATCAATTTTCCAGAACACCACCAGAAATTTTCTTTAAAAGTATTAGATACAGTCGAACAAGTTGGACCATAACCTGTCAAATATTTTGTAAAGCTAATTATGTTTAGATCAAATGCCTACTTTTATATTGAAAATCGTATATATTTCAATTTCGAATGGGATCATATCGGTACCGAAATAAATAAATGTGGCATTAAAAGAATTGTGGTTTCTGTTAATTTATTTTGATTTGAATCTCGAAGATGACACAAAATTGGGCTTATGGTGACTAACAAGTTGGTCGAAGACAAAACATTAAACATACTAACCGCCAAACAAACGCGATAAAAACCTAAAATAAGCCTCCACCGGAAGAATTTTGTCTTTGAAATAATAATCATAAACAATAACAATATTGAACTTTGATTTCTTCCTTTTTAGATAATTTAAAAAATACACATCAAGAAATCTAAGTTTGGCTTAATATTTTCGTATTCATTGCCAATTTATCGACGTAAATAAGTTATTTATATAACATTTCTATGGCAAATTGGTGACCAAAATAAAATATAATATTGTTGAGAAAGATAATGTAATCTCTACATTATAATTAATGTATAATGTTTCAGGGGTAGGCAGACACTATTGCATTGCTCCTATAGAAATTTAATTTAATCTGCATCTGCCTTTTTAAACTTATTAAGTGCTTTATTTTGAATACCTCTCTAGGAAGCATTACTATGAAAAATATATTTGCTCTAATTGTTTATTGTTATTATAAAAACTCTTGAATTAAGGTAATTATTTTTTATTCAGTTTTATTAATATTATTGTATTTTTTATTGACTGAAATATTATACTAGAGAGGATATATCACCCAAGCTTTTGTATCTATTAGACGTTAAGTATCAATAGTTTATAAAAATATGAAAAATTATAAAAAGACCAATTGTATTGTACCTGGAATCTTCTCTAATGATTTACTAAATCGTATTTTTGAGATTTCTATTTTCTATATAAATTTTCTAAAATAAAATATGTATAATATATTGCGTACGGAATTGCGTATATTAAAATTTTATCAGTAAATTGCGCCTTATTGGCGCTTAGTGGTGATCGTCTGGATCTTGTGCGATCTACGTACACTGCTACAGTCATCTTTAGGACTTGGCGGGAAACGCAAGCGCAATAGAAATCCCAAATTTGAAAATTAAATCGTGTCGTTAATATTGACTTCTATTTTTGACTATCTTTTAAAGAATTGAATTTTGTGCGTTTTAATTATTTTTAAAATTATATCAACATGGCAACGCTTTTAAGAAAAATGTGGAAAAGTCACTCTAAGCATAAAAGTAAGTGTATTTAATTTTTTTTATTACTAAATTTGTTTTTTATCTTTTTTTCATAATTTTATTTATCTAAATTTAATTACAAAATGCCTTAATTCCTAATTCTTTGAGTGATTATAATAAACTATAATTTATTTTCTATTTTATTTACTTCTATAAATTACTAATATAGACTATTGTCCCACTAACATTCTCTGCTCTACATTTATGAATATAGGTTTTACATTATAGCAAAAATTTTATGGCAACTCACGAAATTCGACGTAATAATGCGAATAAAAAATATATTTGAAGGGAATTGCGGCCAATAAACAGTTTTGAAACAAACGGTTAATTTTTTTTATGACTCAATTAGAACATGAATATCTAGTAAATCTGATATGGTGTTGGTAGCCTAGGTCCGGCTGTTTTCTCTATAATTACTCTAGAATGGCTCCGTAGAAGGTTGTCAGACATCATAGAAAAACTCGTCAGTTGAACTAACGATGTGTCGTGGGCCAGCGTTTCTTAGTAGGAGCTTTCGTTTCTCTTCAATACGTTGTAACATGGAATGTGCTAGCTTTTATAACTAAGCAATTTTTTAATTTTAAAAAAATTACTTTAAAATCGACTAATCATTGGAAGCTTAGATCTGCATTAAATCGCCAAGACAATGAACCTACAAAAATCATTACCATCTATGGCGTTAATATCTTTTCCTTCAACATCATATACAAATTCATTCATTCATTTAACTGTATTATTTGTATGTTGGGCATGGTCATAAAAATGATTATTACAGCTATAATAATATGTCATTGACGTCAAAATAAGTTTATTATTACTATTATTATCATAAATCATGATGCGCTTCAAATTGTTATTGTAGGTCTCAAATAAATATGATTAATTATTCATTTAAAATTAATTAAATTAAATTCGATTAGAAAATTAAATATTAGTGTTACTTATATGATTTTAGTAATTATAAAAGTGTGTATATATATATTTATCTTATTACATTGTAATTAATAAATATCTAAGTAGAAAGCCTATCAATAACTAGTCTGGATGGATTACTAGCATTTATTTTTAGATGAGACAGCCTCTTACGGTTACATGGGAAGGGATGCAATTTGTAACTGGACTGGTTTAAGAATATTAGATTTTATTTATAGATGACAACAAGATGACAAAGATTTTGATTTGATGATCCTTCATAACTTTATTTTCATAAATTAACTACGTTTAGACAGTTTTATATTTGGCCCAACTTAAAATTGCATCGAATAATCGATATTGATAATTGAAAGCATTATAGATCGATGACATCGCTATTAGTTTTTGAACCAGTAGTCGATAAAAAACAATTGATGACAAACTTATGACTTGAGGGAACTTTAAACGGAAGTAAAGGCAATTTGACGTTTCTTTTAATAATAGCTAGATACTTAAATAATAAAAGCGTCGATATATTCTTATCTATTAAGTTCAATACGTTTGAACTACGGCAATTAATTATCAGACTAGATATCGCGCGCAACTATCGCATTAGCGTAAAAATATGTACTTCTAAAGTTTAACTTATTACGCTTAAAATATAACCTCTGCTCCAGTTTGTTATCATTTATTAGTTGTCTGGCCCAGATATTGCATAGACATAAAGTTCAAATAGCAAACGTAGTCGCCATTTTAAAATCACTGTAGGATCAGTCTACTTGAAACGGGATTTTAGTGAAGCGTTTATCCTAGAATCGCGCTTGAGCATATATTGATTTTTTCTTTTGATATAAGAATCTACACTCAAATAATGGTCAAATGATTACAGATCTAACTACACTCGGGCATTGTTTTAAAATTTTTTCTACAACTAGACTAGGAATTAATATCACACTAAGAATTATAACAATCTAATTGTAGGTCCTATGCACGTGAACACAGCATGCACTAACATTGCAAAACTATTTACAATTAGGTCAAAAAAATAAAATATAGTCATTCATTAATTAAATCAAATTTCATTTAATCATCAGTTAAGGAATTAGTATATTATTACTGTATCAGATAGTGCAATGTAAATAAATTTCTATTTTTTTTTAAATACGTTATTTATTATTATACTTTCTATGAAAAATCATAAAGACATATACTCCTGTGCCTGTGGCGTGCAGGCCTAATAAACTTCATAAATAATCAAATCTAAAGCAGAGTTTTGACGTAAATTGTTTAATGTTTTCGATTGATAATTTCAATTAGTTGTTTTTCGTGCAGATAGTTTATTTTGGAGTAATTTTGTTTGAGAGTTTGCACTCGGTGACAGTGAAATGGAAATTTTGGTGATTTTATCTGATGTAAACAAGGATTTATTTAATTAAATAAACACTTTCGCGAGATGTTTGTGTTTTACAACGTATTTATAGTCAGTAGTCAGTGATATCTTTTTAGTTACAATGTACAAAGTCCTATTTTTGTGTCTAGGTAACGTCTGAGGTAATTCGCGGACATGATTTGACTAATAAATAATAGTTATCTATATCTATACTTATTATATAAAGAGGAAACATTTGATTGTTTGTTTGTATGTATTGAATAGGCTCCGAAACTACTGAACCGATTTGAAAAATTCTTTTACCATTAGAATCGCAAAAAATCCCTGATGAACATAGGCTATAGAATATTTTCAATTGTTTTTTAAAGAAATATTACATTTTAAGTTCACACAGTGTGGAAGGCATTCTCTGTTGACTGAAATATGAAACATCATTAAACTTCATAGTAGGTACTCTATATCTTCATTATTACGCAGACGTAGTCGCGGGCAACTGCTAGTTTATTATAAATACATATTTGTTCTGTTTCAATGGGTATCAGGACTAGGACAACATAAACATGTAACACACAAACCTAAAACAAATACATATTTTTTTATAATTTTGGAATTGTTATGATACCAATATACGATATCCTATTAACATGGTGTAATCTATAGAATCGAAATTTAAAGGGATTTAAAGTTGTTATTGTGTAAAGTTTGTTTGTGTACATTCTTCGTTGTTCTATTGAGAATTATATTTTATAACAAAAGAACTAATATTTCCAATATGTTAGTCCGAATTAAACCAGAGAACTAACTTTATTATATAAAAAATAATATTAAGCCGCATAAAAGAGTTAATTTATAACGTCTCGAATACTATGTTAATCTAAACTGAAGTAAATTGCTAATCATTGGCCGGACCATTATCAGGTTGTGTGAGGGTGTCGACATCACCAACATGGACTTATTAAGATAAAATGTTGAGAAAAACTTGCATTTATCAAAGGTGAATGTTCTGGATAATTATTATTGCAGGATAATGACTGGATTTCATATACACTTCCGTCTGTGTTTCTATATTAGGTATCTATATTATAAACTTATATACTTTTCAAATGTATTAATTTTACATTAACACTAGAATTACGAGCCGGTCAATATGACCTATTTTTACCAACCGGTTAAAATGACCGGATAACTTGTGCGTGCAAAGTATTAAATATAATTCAATAAATTGATTGTAGAATTGTAAATAATAGAATCGTTTACAAAAAATAACGAGTAGGGTTGTATATAAAAGTCTTGTGAAGAATTTTTGAAACCGGTCATATTGACCGGTTAGTAGTTCTAGTGTTAATACTTGTACGAAATAACAACTGAATATTGTTTTTTAAGACAATAGATATGAACCTAAGATCAATCAGAATTTTGAATGAACTAAATTTTTTCGGTGCCTACCTCTCCTACTTGTGTGTTACGTTTTAAGATTTTATTAAAAATAATATTCATTCACTTGTAGGTAAGTCATAGGTTATTATGTATCGTTTAAAAGTCATGCAAAATAATAATACAATTTACAATTACAATCGCCTTATCTTAATTTAAAATGATTAAAGAATCGGTCCA
This sequence comes from Tineola bisselliella, assembly GCA_028551675.1. NCBI lineage: Eukaryota > Metazoa > Arthropoda > Insecta > Lepidoptera > Tineidae > Tineola > Tineola bisselliella. The sequence continues at coordinate 246,705 of JAPWLS010000899.1, read as the reverse complement.
TTTTTTATAATTATTTTTATTTTGTAGTTGTCTGTGTACAGTTACTTAATGGCAGTCTTAAAAAAAAAATTCGGATATTTTAATAATAATAAGAAGCTATTTTTTATATAATTTATCGATGGTGTGTTGCTTTTTCCGCCACTTACATTACAGAAAACTCTTTTTCCCTGAATGCTGCGGTACCGTCATGATGAAAATGTAATATACCTTTTAACAGTAGTTCTAGTTTTAACATGCAATAAAATTACGATTATAATTATAAAGGAAAAACGCTTGGTTTATATATATGGGACAATTTAGTTTATGCCCTTTAAAATTTGATTGTAACAAAAATGCAATAGTAAAAAATATTAAAACAAATGAAACCTCTTTAGATATTAATTGGAGTGAAAACAATTATATAAACATTATCAACTTTCGTATAAACAAAATTTTATTTACATAATCAATTTTTTGCGATTACCTTTACTGACTTTTGACCAATGATATAACAGATGTTTGCGGAGATATTATTAAATTAATTATAATTAACGTTATTGATATCACGCGTAAAAAAGAGCAACCGTGGTTGGGTGATCATAGGCGGTGTTATTCTTTGGAATTAATTAGCATGTTTAAATCCCAATATAAGTTTAGTCATGACAATACGAAAAGAGTTGGGTTAAGCAGATGGCGACTAATACGTAATAAAACATATCGCCGGATCCTATTAGTATGGTAGGGTCTACAAAATTGCAAGAATTGAACCGGCGGATATTTCAAAATATATAAACTAATTTCTTGAAATCAGCGGTTCTCAAACTTTTTTGGCGAAGGAAAAAGCCTTAATATAATTATAAAAAACTGATTTATATGTATTTATGAATAATCACATTGCAATGTAATATTACGTAATATTTAGTTGGAATATTTAGATGTAACCTTATAATCTCCCTTTGGTAGGTATTTTTTGCAATATTTTAGCCCTAGGGTTCGGAACACACTTTGAGAATGGCTGCTTTAAATGATATATATCGTTTATGGGAATTACTAAAACTAAATTTCCCTAATACATTTACAATACGTAGAAGAATAAAAAATGACACGTATTCTTCATATCTATAAAATAGAAGAACAATCTAAAATGAAATAAATTTTATAAAGGCGGACCAAATGTAATAATAAATAATATTATATGTGTAATTGTAGAACTATGTGAAGAATGGGCCCTGGCAGAGTGCGAAGGTGAAGGTTGGTGGAAGGAAGCCAAGGAGTCCACTAAAGAGAACGGAGTCAGGTACGCTGGAGCTGTACCTGTGGAAAGAGCTGCCTCTGCGCCGGCCACGGCTTTAGCAGTGCGTTCTGCTTTACATACTGTTAAAAGTTAGTATTTTTTACACAATTGTAACTTAAGTTTTAATTCTAAATAAAATAGATCACATTTTAAAATTTGAAGTCTTTGTTTCTCTAAATAAATTCTCATTAATTATTCTCAGAAAGCATGGATTTTCATTTGTTTTCACTAATAGTTCAGACTAATTTACGAGAATGTATATTTAATTAAAAGCTATATTGACGATTGTTTGGAAAGAACTATATATGACATTGTCCACAAGCTCCTTTTAAAGTTCGATATATCTCATTTTTCATTAATATTTATATATTTTGTTACTTCCAGATAGAAAGAACTTGAAGCGAGTGAGCCTGGACATCAGTCCTAAAGGCATTGTGGTGACAGACTCCGAGACACAAGATAATGTTCTCAGTGTATCTATTTACAGGTCAGTAAATGATTTTTTTATACATACATACATTTTTATATCACTTCTTTCTGCCTGCAGTAATTTAGTAAGTTTTAGAGCTTTGATGATTTATGCTAAGCTTGCATGATGGGGATCATGTCATTGCAGTAGCGTAGAGACCTTAACTCGCGCTCGGGGTACAACACCATACAATACAGAAATCAATAAATAATAAAGATAAAAAATATTCAGCATTTTTTTGTTTTACGAACCATTTGGCGCCTCTTTGTGAGTACCGCCCGGGCATGCAGCCTTGCCTCCCTTCGCTACGCCACTGTGTCATTGCGTAATAAAATCGCGATCAATTAATTATAAAATTGGTAATTTTCAGAATATCATATTGTTCAGCCGATGCAGCTAATGCGAGAGTTTTCGCGGTAGTGGAAGGCAAACTTGGTACGAGCTCGAATGGCGTTGGGGATTCGCATGTAGCTCATGTGTTCGTTTGTTCAAGAAGAAAACAAGCTAGAGCACTCGCTTTGGCTTTGGCACATGCATTCAACGATGCGTATCAGGTAATTTTTTTAAAACAACTGTAAAATAACAAATGAGGAACGTTTAGGTAAATAGTAGAGAGTACAGAAGCGTAAGAAGAACGAACGCTGAAGTTATTATGTTGTAGAAGAAGAAATTGAAAGGTTATATCAAGTGAAGAAATAAACAACTACTTTTTTAGTATGTATATACTAGTAGGCTAGTAGAAGGAAAGGGAAAACGCCAAAGCCAAAAATAAGGATTTAAAAATAATAATAATAATTTAATGATACAAATAACATTTCGAATAATACATTTGCTTATTATTAACCAAATAATCGAAACCACGATTCCCGGTTGGTGAGAATTCATAATTGAAAGCACTTTCAAACAATTGACAATTATTTTTTTAATTTCAGGCGTGGCAAGCGAATCAAGCAAGTACTCGCCATGGCGCCAGTAATCGTTTACCACCATGGGTAAGTTTTATCTAAATTTTATTGTAAGTAAAAGTATATGCGTAGTGCTAATAGTAATTATTTTTAGGTGCGATTTGCTGAAGAGTCTGATGAGGAGACGGAATCGTGGGAAGACAACCAGATAACTCCTACGCCACTGGTCAGCTTCGCTTAAGACGTGGAGACAAATTTATGCATATGACTATCTTGAACATAACATTCTATAATAATTTAAGTTATTTGTTTCATTTTCATATGACTGAAATATTTTTAAGATACCTATATAAGGTATTTACATTTAAGTATATAATATAAGTATGAGTAATATGTAAGATTTCAACATGGCAGGAGTGTGATAAACAAAGGAAAAATTTAAACATTTTGAAGCAATCTTTGAAATAAATATTTTAAGCTATACATTAAAAAACTTTGGCTTGTAACTGAATTTTCTCTCATGACAGTTGGTAAACTAAAACTGTGTTATAAATAATAATAGTACTAAGTGAAAAAATCTAAGAAATCGAATTAGGTTATTTATTAAGTCTAGATTTGTAAATTGTATGTAGATTTGTTGGCCTTTAATTTGGTAGGCCTTCATTCATTCATTCAGCATTAATTCATTAATTCATTCAATCATTTCATTCATTCATTCACTTCATTTCATTTAATTAGGGGAAGAATGAATGTTAACAATTAACAATAAAGTAATTAATAAGTAATTTTTTTATTAAAATAATATAAATTAATTAAATATAACTGGTTTTTCATTATTACATTATTATTGAAAAAAATTCGTATCTAAATATTCAGGCGCTTTGTTGTTATACATTTTGCGTGAATCGACATTCTTGGAACAGTTTAAGCCTTTTCCTTCCCGTAGCTGTTAGAAAGAGCGGATCTGAACATGCTCCTCCCCCGTGGTAGTTTATCATCATAAAATCGTAGCAGTCTGTTACTCCATCGTCATTGCAGTCCTGAAAGAAGATCGAACAACCTATAATTTTTAACTAGAATAAAAATGATTTTATGTAGTTATAAATTCACTATGGTATTTGAAAAACAAATTTACTATCTTTTAAAAGTATAGCATTAAGAAAGCTTTTAGTTGGAAATAATTTTGAATCATTTAACAGAAAATTATCAAATAACATAATAATAACATCAAATAACAAATATCAAACAAGATAATATGATTTATATCTAGTTAGTAACTTAATAAATTTATAAACAAAGAGGATTTAATATATAAAAGCATTAGCTTCGTAAATCTATTTATTATTTGTATAAAACTAGTGAATAGTGCTTTGAAGGTTTTGTTTGAGACTCCGTGTAAAACCTATTGCGCCATTTTAATTTGATCAAAGAATATCAACATAGATTATTTTGTTCAAGACATATGTTTACAGTAATACCCCGCTTTACGCGACCCCGTTATGCGCGGTTTCACTATAACGCGAAATTCAAATTTATTATTAAATTACGCGAAAGAGTGCGTATAAACATAATGTAGTCATCAACTTCTCTATGGTCGCGGGAATTTCAGTTAACGCGATTTTTACCGGAACGTATCCCTCGCGTAAAGCGGGGCATTACTGTACTGTAAAATTTAAAATTGCTTAATATTCCCAACTCTGTTAAAAGATCATGGATTTAAAAAAAATAAAAAAACAATCTACCATTTTAATTTTGAACAAAAAAGATAGAGTAACATATTATTTTATTAAATTGCTTCAAAAGTCTTCAAAACGCGTACGTTCGCGTTTGCATATAAACCCGATGTTGACTTTTACCAATAGTTAACTAAATTACCTTGCCATATTTAGCCATGTAGCTTTCTATAATCTTCATAGAGCAGTAATAATCTCTTGCGCAATCTTCGTATGCTGAAAACAATTGAAACTGCAATTTAATTAAAAATTATAATTAATAAAAACTTTAGGTGTTTCATGCTTCTTACATTTTTATTGTTTATTTTTTAAGAAATATCCCTACTAATAATATAAATGTGAATGTGAGTTTGCTTGTTACGTTTTCACGCAACAACTACTTAACCGATCAACATGAAATTTTGTACACTAATTTTTGGAGGTACTAGAAGTAACATAGGATACTTTTTATTTATTTTTTACTATAGTTTCCAACTAACTGTAGTTTCAACTGTTTGGAATAATATTGATTCATTTCTATTGAAATGATCTCTGATACTTATTTAATGGTTTAAATGCGAGCGATGCCGCGGGTAAAAGCTAGTATTGATATAAATTTAGTAGTAAATAGTAGTTAAAAGTATTAAAACGAACCTTCTTTCCTTTCCGAGTTATCTTCCGGGAGAGTCACTTTCCCCGAATCGATCCAGTACAGCCTGGATATCCAGAAAGGTCCGCAATAGCCATCCGTACATGTATGTGACATATCACAACCAGCGACATGGCATAAGCAGCGATAACACGACTCATTTAAGTTTGATACATTGACTCCTATAAAGTTATAAATACTACTGTACTGGTTATGACAGAGATTACTTTCGGGTTTATTTTAATTTTTATATTAATTTGACATCTGAAATTGTGTTTTTAATTAGTTGAATATATATTTGATATTTCAAGACCACATTCAGCTCGTTGTTAAGCTAGATAACGGTCGTTGAGTGGAGATAACTGTTACCATAGATATCTGGGTGCAACTTATAGTGTATACACTTTTTATATAACAAAAATATGTAGGTAGGTATAACTTATTACTGTTATGGTTTTAATTTAAATATTAGGACAGTGATTCTCAACTTTTTTTTGTTGCGGCACATTTTAAACGATTTCAAAAATATATATGTTACCTACTTAATAATATTAACATCATATCTAAAATTTAGTGGCATAGTGGTTAAGAATCACTGCATTAGGTATATTACTTATAAATAACACACATGGAAAAAACAAAACTAAACAAAAATGTAGCCTTGATAATATAGCGTTCTTTTATTATTAAATTTCGTAAAGTTTTAAATTTATAATAAAGTTGTTTTTATAACAACTTTATAATATTCCTAAACTTCAAAAAGAGCACTATTCTTCATGGGCGTAGCCAGCCATGGGCTCAGGGTGGGGCAGCAGTCTAAAATAATATGTAACTAGTAAACTATACCCGGTTAATTTTGTTTGTGTCGACTGACGACTGTCGTGTGAACTTTCTTACGGATATTAAATATTGTAGTTAGTACCTAGATAATTAAGTTTTTTAGGTTTGATTAGGTACCTTACATGTTAGAGCCAGGGTGGGGCACTTGCCCCACCCTGCCCCACCTTGGCTACGCCCATGCTATTCTTATTGAATGTATGTAATATAATATTATAATAGTAGTGAAGACATTATAATACTAATTCTGCTTATCTCATATTTAGTAATTCATAAACAAATGACAAGTACTTACCTAAAACGCAACTAAATAATCCGAAACACAAAATAACACTTACAATATAATTCAGCATTGTAACAATATTTTGAACTCAAAAACCAATTATATTTTCTTGTATTTATTAAACATTTTTAACAAAGAAATGCGTGTCTACAAACAGAATATTATTTTATAATAACACATTATTGCGGATGCCAACATGGATCTGCCACACTTTAACTAAAAAAACCTACTTGAATATGTATTGAAGTTCTCAGAACGTGCGAAAAAACAGGTCGTTATAACTCCGGATCTCGTCACGATTTTAGTGACGAACGATACTGCTTTTAAGTGTTGTATACATTATCTACATATATACACCTATAATTAAAATCAAATAAGACTGGTTTTATTAATTCGAGTTTCCCATTAGACTACAATGAGAACGATGAGCAAATACTCGCTTATAGTGAGTGCCTATGCTAATAATTTATTTTCATTTCATTTATTATGTATATAATTATTTATGTTCTGTGTTTAGTTCAGTTTTTTTTACCTAAAAAACTCTAATTAACTGCTTGCCCCGAAGATCGACTTTAAGTGAATGTTGCCTTAGTTTTCAAATAAACAAATTTATTAATCCTAAAACTATTAAGAAGAGGACTTAGTTAATAAAACATTACTTACAAAATTATTACTTTGATAGAATTTGAGTATTTTCTACCTATTATGAATACCAAAAACCAGAACCCTTAGTGGATTGTTAGTTAAAAATACTAATGTATTCAATACTTTACAATAATGCAATGTTGCTGGTACAATAAATATCTATCGGAAGATATTTCTAACCCTAGACATAGGTTATCTAACAAACGGTTTAACTAACATCTTATATGATATTTTGAAGTTAAAAATAGATTTTAAATATTTAATAAATTTCGAAGGAAATAATTAAAACTATAAAAAGAGTGAGAGAAAATTATAACGGCATACATAAATCGAATATTTAATATACTTTGTTAACTACTACATTTTCATCAGAAACCACCGCCATACATTCTTCCAACGCCATAGTATCATCTGTAGTAAGTTCTTTATAACACTGTTCTGTGCCTTGCATGAGGATTGCCAAATAATCATAACAATCGATCACGCCATCCTTGTTGCAGTCCTGTTATGAAAACAATTTGGTTTAAACACTCCGCCTGATGTTAAGCTAGAGCGTGGTCAATGAGTGGGGACAACTGTTACCACAGACAAGTGTATGCGTGCAACAGTCGACTCTACTATGCCGGCTTGAGGAGACGAATGCGCTCTGTAAAAATTGACAGAACGCGTCCTCTCGGTATCTCGGCTACTTCTAAACTGATCCCGAAACGCGACTAGGCGACTTCATACCTACAACCTACCACTCTTGAATTCAATAAACAGAATTAAATATATATAAAAAATAATATAATATTTCTCTAATCTTGAAGAGTAACTAAATTTAAATATAGCTTATTTGACAATTGACAGGTTGAATAAATTTCATAGTAATTGTACAAAGGCAGTTGAAAGTATACCTGGGCGTATTGTCTCATGAAATTTTTAACTGTTTTTGTGGCACACTCTAAATTCGTTGCACAGGATTGGAAAGCTGAAAACATATGACATCCATACACCGAGTGATTCTGTTGAACACTTGGAGATGAAAATATAGTATGAGGTAATATCAATAGATTTTATACCGAACTTCAGTTGTTTTGAATTTACAAGACGTAAAAAGTCAGCATCTTAATGTAAACCAGTGTCAAGAGTCAGTAGAAGTACAAATTGAAACTTCTGGCAGAATAATAAAAATACTACTGCATAAGTTCAATGTTAAACAAAAGCCGCTAGCAGATTATATCGCATCTTCTTTCACAATTAGAGTTGTAGTGGCAAAGTACCATTGCAGTATGCGGTTGACGCGTAAACTTACCTCCAGGAAACATAGGATCTATCAAACTATGAGTCGTAGATTTTCCTGCTTTTTCCCAAAAAGACTTGCTTATTCGGAAAGGTCCACATTCAGTGCGGTCGTTTTTGCATCGTTTTTTAAGAGTACAACCCGACACTGTGTTACAAATACAACGAAGACAGTCTTCTGTTATAGATTCTATACGGACTACTTCTGAAACTTTAAATTTATTTGTATTGTCAAATAGATAAATTGTAACATGTTTTTTTATGTCTGTAAAACAAATGGATGTTCAAATAGTGGGCAGTTCTTTATTAAATTGATATAGGTATATCATTAAATTTGTAGTAGTTTTGCTAACAACCGGTAGATGGCACTAATAAAATTTACATCACACTTTCTACATCTTCAACTACAATGAGCTTAACACAAAATTTTCACATGGGCCATGGTAACTTTATGTATTTGTTCCTGATAGGCCAAGCTTTCGAAATATAATGCAAATGTCGAACATCTGTGATTGACGTGGCCTTCTAGCAAATGGCTCATGTAGAACTTCTTAGCGTCAGACACATATGACTGACATGGCGATTAACGTGTTAATTTATGTTCTATCCCGAGTAAAAACGGATTTGGCCGCACTACTGCTGCAACAGCGCCGCACGACGCCCGTACTTTTTGCCCGCAACACCGCTGCAACACAGCCGTTTGGAGGACAAAACGGCCGCAAAATTTTTAACATTTCTATTGGGATGCGGGCGTGTTGCGGCTATGCTAGCAAAGAGTAAAAATTTGGCGTGCGGCGGTTTTGTCCTCCAAACGGCTGTGTTGCAGCGGTCTTGCGGGCGAAAAATACGGGCGTCGTGCGGCGCTGTTGCAGCGGTAATGCGGCCAAATCCGTTTTTACTCGGGGTATGTAAAAGACAGAATACATAGATATAAATACATAACATTTTGACCTCTTTTATCTCTACAAAGATATCATACAACTCAGGTTAAAAATAATAACCTGCTTTTGCAGATTTTTTCTCCGGAATGTTCAGCTTTCCTAAATCTGGATTATCTCTGGATATCCAAAAGGGTCCACAATAGCCATCTGTACACGTGTCTGCTACATTACTATCACAGTCAGCCACATGACACTCGCACCGATAACACGGTTCATCCGATTCTAATATATTTGCCTCGACTCCTACGAGTGTAAAACATTAGTATAGTTTTAGTATAAACGTTATAACTCAGTCGATCAAACAGTTACATTTTTGAAATCCAAACGTATTTCTTTTGTTTTTATTGCATCAGAACATAAGTACTTACCAAAAACACAAATAAATATTGCAAAACACAGAATAATGTTTAACATTTTAACGAATTGTTTTTGGCAGTAGAGGGTAATGTTATATTAAGTTTACGAATGTATATCTATCTATACATATTCCACGAATCATCTTCTTAGTCTATTGACCAATCAGAGCGCGTATTTTACCTACTTAATATTTCACTACTTTAATTAGAGAAATTATTGTGTAGTTAATAGCGAATTTTGTTTACTTCAATCGTAAGGTAAGTACTGGAGACAAAATGAGGATATACGATAATAATAAACGAAAAGAAATACCATTATCAGTAATACACAATTACATAATATGACACTGAACTTGATAAAAAAATGAATAAAAATAAACAATTTAATTATAACATTTTTTTTATAAAAGCAACCGTATCGCGCGGGCACAATTGTCAGACTGGTATTAAGGTATTAAAACAAGAAAAAATAAAAGGTATAAATAAGAGAATTTGTACAATTAAATAGATATATTACTTATATACAAAATTCGTAAGTACCGATACTTCAAAGCAAAATGAATTTTAATTACATTGTATACTTAAACAAGACAAATTGAAATAGAAATATAATATAAAATTTAGTTCTAATTTTAAATATAATTAATAAGACTAGGATATTAAACTTCAATTTTATTTGACAATTAAAACTTTGAGTCAATTGACTGTCTATATCAATATTGACATTATTTATATTAATTGTTAACAATAATTGAAACCACTAGATTTGTTTTCATATTTCTTGAGTTTATTCTTTTCGATGTTTATATACTTAACTTGGTTACTATGGTTCCAAGTTAATTTCTCATTATTTCTATTATTTTGTTGACTTGTGTTTTATTGATCATGATGTTGCTTGATGATTTATCCTTGTTGTGCGGCAACAGCTGCAATGCATTCGTTGAAAACGTTGACATATTGGAATGGAAGTTCTCCAGAACATCCGTATCCACCCTTCTTGTGGATAGCCATATGGTCGTAACAGTTGATTACACCATCACCGTTGCAGTCCTAAAAATTAATATTTATTAGCTTATTTCTAAAACATAAAAGGATTGTTAAAAATGCCCAAAAAGTGGCCAACCTGGAACATGTATGTGGAGGTGCTTATAATGAGCCCAAGAGTTGCAGGAAAGAGAGGGAAATAGAGAGATAATGCCCCTATGCAGCAGCTATTCTTCTACATCATAGTAGATTTATTATATATTATTATGACATTAGTATGTAAGTGGACAATGCCAGTATACAGCAGCTAAATCAAATTAATAATTATTAAATTAATAAATTTATTTCATTTATATTTGTATAAGCGCTCTATTCGAGCCCATTTACTAAAAGTAAATAAATAAAAAAAAAGAAAAGAGAGTGAATAATCGTCTTTAACATCGTACAAAAAAGTATATGTCGCATTTCATGGACATTTTAAAAGATTTCACTATTGGTAAGTCTGAATTGAGTTATGGGTTCTTAAACCCCGAGTCCGATGGAATGGTTTCTTTTTTTATATATTTCTGTGCCTTTATATATAAACACTAGCTAGACTTTTATATCAAACAAGTAGTGCTTCCCGGTTTCAACTTTCAAGTTGATATATCACTTATTTTAAATATATAAATATATAAATTTTTAATAATTGACTCTATTAATTTTGATTATAAAAATGAGTGTTCTGATTTTTAAATTATATATTTTTTAATTTTAACGTTCGATTTGTTAGAAATATCACTATGTGCAGTTCATAATTGTAGATATATAAATATATATTGAAGAGATCGGAACGAGATTAACGTATTTTTACATACAAACTGTTTATATAATTACAACGTGTCTACAATTTTATAATTTATTCAAAGATACAATAGTTTTACATCATAAAAACGTCTAGGTGTAATTTTGCAAATCATTTAATTTTAATTGTTCCTCAGAATCATATTACAACGTCATAATTGATCAGCGTCATTTCCGCTAAAAGTATAATAATTTAAAAAAATGTTTACCTGTCCGAATTTCCTCATGTAACCTTGGACTGCCTCTGCAGCACAATGGGGATCTACCACACACGTTCTGAAAGCTGAAATGAAAAGAAAATCTTACTATATTTCTCTTTTAGTTTTATGCAATTGTAAAATCAAAAAGATATTGTTTTAGTAATGTTTTTTGATTAAATAATTTAAAGACTATTTGCAGCTTACTATCGGATTAATTTTTGATTAATTTAATTTCACATTTTACATTAATTAATACATTATTATGTTTCCAATTTGATTCCGGTACACGACTAGGTCATATTTCGACTATTAAAACGCAGTGATGGTACTTCCACGGGGTGGTATACTGGTATCATAACCATCATCAGTCTGCCTACCATTCTTATCGGCTTACTATTGTGTATATTATAAGTTAGTTTACGATTATGAGTGGCGCGTTTATAGATAATTTTATACCGAAATATACAATACTTGAATTGAAACTATTATATCATTTTACGAATGTCACATTTTAAATTGTAAGACGCTCGTACATCTTGGACTTACCATCAGGATGATCGGGCGCTAACCCATTAGTGGGTTTACCAGCGTCTGCCCAATAAGCCCATGTTATCCGAAACAGACCGCAGGTGTCGCCTTCGCATTGGAGTCCCTGTTTACAACCAGATACCGCTTGGCATATACAACCTAGACAGACCTCCGTTACAGGTTTTTCTGCGCTCTTTGTAGCTGGAGCTGAAATAAGAAAAGCGATGAAAATTATCCTAATAGTCGTTTGAAAGCATGCTAAGATATATAGTTCTCTTGTTTGTTATTTTACAAATTAACTAACATTACTTGTTGGGAATAATAATATATTTATTAAAATTAACAATTTGAGACAGCCTTCATCACTCTATTCCTATATTTACTTCTTCTTCTTTTTTTATTAATGGCTTCTAAGGCAATTCTGCCAATGTCGGGTATTCAGGCAGTCCAATAAGAAATTATAAAGTTTCAATACACACATAAACCTTCATGTTAAAATACCTCTCTATATTTACAGACAAAAAAACAATTTCGCCTAAGTTTATTAGTGTTTTAAGTTTTAACTTTTTACGACTTACTACCACGTTTATTTCATACTTTTAATCCGACCTTTCGAAATTTTTTTAACGTGATCGAAGCGAGATTGATGGCTGTAAATTAGTTTTTTTTTTAATTAGTTCATTTTTTACTTTTAGAACTTATTTAAATGAATATCCTATTATAAAACTTATATATTCAACAAGCATATTGATTTGGAGTCTTTGGCGCAATACAAAGTGTTTTTTAGGACATTACCTACGGATAATTTATTAGAAACACAAATGCAAGTTTTAATTAAATCTTTATCTAAAACTAAGAACGCGGATATGCATAAGTGCCTACATTCTAAGAACTAAACAAGGATTGAACTAAATGTCATGCGTCAGGAGACCTGGTATTGCACTTGGAAACCAGTTGAAGAATACAGATCCGGGTGAAATAATAACAATACGATTTGATTGTTAATTCAATAAATTGACTTTCATAAACGCATACAATTGTATGTTCTTATTATTTATATAAATATTAGCATTCATTTACAACTCTTCCAAAGTATTAAATTCGCCATTATAGTAAAGAACAATAAAGAATAGTACTATGTTTATTATTAAAAAATAAGAGATATTCTTTTTCTTCTTGTTTTATTAATGACGCCAGATGTCTTATGAAGACAATTCTGCCAATTCGGCTAAAACCCAAAAGGAAATTACAAAATAGTTAATGTAGATGTAAACCTTAATGTCAAAAAGAAAAATCCGTTAAAAGAGATGTTGCAAAAATAATTATTATGAATTTTAGACAATTTTAAATTTGGAACTCAGCAACAATTCTATGTTTTATAGTAATTATGCAGGAATTTTATGCGATTTTTTACTAGCATTTTATTTAATAATTAACAGGAATATTTCTAATTAATAAAAACTAATAATTTCTTTAAAGTAGCAATAGATCTAAAATTCCAGATTTACACAAGCGACTTTACAAGTTTTACAACACATAAAATGTATAAATTTAAAATAAACAATAGATGTTAATGAACTTTCGTTTGTTTTTCGACTTTATTACCATTGAGTTCTTACGATTATAGGTATACTATAGGTACTATAATACTAGTATATTTAAGTCAGCATTTGTTACTCACGAATTGTCAACACTTAATACGAAATATACTTGAAAAACCATATTAAAATTCACGTCTCAAAATTTAAGCTTATAAAAATTCACACAAAATGATGTCATTCTGCCTGCCTACATGAATATTATAATAAATTCCACACAAGAATCAATTGGTAACATTTTAACATTTGGTTGACCATTTTTGGGTATTTTATGTTTAGCTATAAAATTATAACATTATTTTATTCTAGAGTTTTTGATGCCGATATAAAGCTAATAAATTTGTCCATAAAAAACGGTGGGCTTATCACGAATTTTAGTCTGGCTTTCGAACCGAGTTCGCTTCAAGCGATTTGTATGGAAATTTGAGCAGCGCCACTGCGTGGGGATTTGGAACTACAATATTTTAGATACTTTTTGTTAATTTTCGAACGTCTCGATATTTCGTTTATTTGATAGATTGCTGGTGCTCGTTAGTCGTTAGTAAAAATTCATGATTCCGATTGCTAACGGATCCGTTTTACTTGTGGCAGCTCGATTCGAAAGCCAGACTAAATTCGTGATAAGCCCACGGTTAAAAGCGAAGGGTGTCAGAAAAGCAAAGATACGTATCGATTTACTAATGACTATAGTTTATTTTTGTTAGCAATTATTCGCTATCTCGTATGCTATCCGATAACCCGTATGCACTTATGCATTTTAGAATTCTCCAGCAGTCCTCCTCCTCACGATCAAGTTTTCACACAGAGTCGTTAACTGCCTAAATAAGAGTTAGTAAAACATTTTATAGCTATTCTTTTTCTTGACACAAACGATTTATGCAGTTTTTGTAACCTACGAAAGGCTTACTCATTTCCACTAGATCACGAATTTAAGCAAAATTCAAAATGTTGAAAACTGGGCATTTATTTCTCTTAATGATGTACCCAAGTAATCGTGCCATTGGCCTAGGCTTTGAAAGTCCAATGTTGATAATCTATGTTTAACTCAACAAAATTGAATTCTTCGGATTTAATTCGAAGACACATCGATGTATAAAAATGTTCAAAATATATTTTTAAAATACATTATTTTTCAATACAACAAAATAACCAAAATTTAAGTATTTATCGTTCAATTTATCTGTCTGTTAGTACATATTGGAAATGCTTTATAAACATCGAAAGAAAAAATAAGTACTTTCATTTTACATTACATTGTGTCACCGAATCACTAAAAATACGAACACTAGGAAGATGACTAAATTTGTCTACTTAAAGAAATCATGACAGGTCATTTGGACTGCGAAACATTTAATAAACTTACATATTTATTAAATTTCAGAATTACTCATGGCCCCGTCTTTTTTTTATTTTCATTCTTTACCTGTATTCAGTAACTTGGGTTACATTTATAAAGTGTTGGAAAACTAATATGTACTTATTATAATTTGTATTTTAAGTAATATACTAAAAACGATGTCAAGTAGATTAGCTTAAGATGTTGTGGCTACAAGTGCATTCGTTACCTTGACCGATGGGTAATGTAATCTTTGTTTTTACCTCAACTTATTATGTGTTTTATTATTCCGAAACGATACGTTAAATAAATCAATGACGTTATTTTAGATATGTAAAAAAATACAATAAATAAATCGATCTCAAACTAGGACCAGTTCTATGGACAAGGCAAGGACAACACAAACTTACAAGACCCAGACCCAAAATAAATGTATAATATTTATAAACACATGTTTGTTTCAAACGAGAATCAAATCAGCGACCTCTTACTTAAGAACTTCTAACTAAATAATAGGTGTAAATGTTGCTACAATATCTACTTATATGGCATCGTAATAAAATGAGTAATTTAGTCAATTTATGCAAAAAAATCACGGAAGATGTAAATTAAAACAAAGAACATACCATCATCAGCAAAACACACGCTGAATACAAATAATATGGCACTGAACTTGATCACGGCTGACGCCATTTTGGCGGAAATATTAGTTAAATTAAAATAAATAAAACTTAAATAATAAAATAGTTATTTAATTTTGGAAGCGGCTAGGCTGCGCGCGCGCATATGTCGACTGGCATTGAACATGGCCTTTTTGCGGCTTATATGGACAGGGCCGGATGATAGGTTGATTCATTTGTTTCGTGAAATTGATGGGGTATAATGTATTTTTTATGTATATTTTGTTTTCGAATTTACACATTTATAACGACAATTTTCCTTGTTTTGGATTATATTTGACTGGTTGATGAGTCTTAAAATAAATTTCAATCTTCTGGACTCCATTAGGCCCTTGAGGTAAGTTTGTTATCAACTTTTTACCAAATGTTATAATTTAAAATTTATATAGTAGAAATGAAAACCATAACAAGCCTTAAAGCTAACCACTGCGCCGCGAATGCAAAGCTTTCGAAAAGGCGGATTAAAAATAATTAAAGGAGTGCTATTGATCTTCTATCAACCATATTTTATATGCGTCCAGAATATCGTAGGTTATTGTAGGTCTTCTTACATCTCGAACATTAAATTATTGTACATAAAAATTAATATGCCGTTTAATTATTCTTTCTCAACTAGTTTCTATACAAGTAAGGACTGGCCGTTATAAATTTCAAACGGATTCCATATTCGCTATATACAGAATAGTTTAGGAGATAGAAGTTTTATTATAAAGTAAGAAGGAAACTCGAAAGTAAAATAGCTTCTTTTATGGAGTTATTGTCACACTGTTAGGTTATTTCCAGCCATGATTTTCTTGTTATATTATGTTGTGGCGGTTGCCTCTACAAATTATGAAGATTTTAGGATTTTGACATTTCATATGTCATATTTCTTTTTTGTTCTTCTTCCATGTCTTTTTGCATTGTGATAATTATATTTGTAAATCTATTTTAATTCACAGTATTATTTTACATAAGTTTCTCTAAAATGTTATCTATATATATAAAAATAAGTGGCAATTTTCGTTGTAATTTTATAACTCAAGAACAGGCTCACCTATCCAAACCAAATGTTTAGGATTTGTTCGGACTATTTAGTAGATGGTTTATGTGAAGTTTGCACAAAATCGGTTAAGCGGTTCTTCATTTATTACATTTTTTGTAACAAATTAATTCAATAAATGGCGGATTGTGCTGTCAAATTGAAACTATTTTCAGTGTTGACAGTAATTGAAACTTTTGTCATTGTGAAATGTCATTCATGCTGTTTGATGTATGAATTTGATGTCCCAATTAATTTTTTTAAATATTTCACTTTATACGTAGCGAAGCACGTACCGAGCCGCTAGTATAATATAATTTAATTGTTAATACTTATATTATATTTTAATGTAACAGTATTACAAAAAAAAATTACACACAAAAAATTAATATAAAAATAAATCGCAATATTGTATAGAAGTTTTTATTTAAACAATTTCTAACATAGTTCCAAATAGTGATGTACAAATTAGCTTTGGTGTCTCTCTAACTAGTAAATTACTCGCCTTCAACCAGTTAAGGTTACATTTTCCATGGTTCTCGTGGGAAAGTAAAGTGCATGAGTCCAGGTCTTAGACGGCATCTTTAAAAACCTAACCAGTTCTTATCGAGTTCAGATTTTATTAGAAAGCTTTAATTTACCGTTTTAGTGCGTATTTTGATTTTTTAAAATATTATATGTGATACAATTATTTGTTAAGGACAATTAATTAAAAATAAAAATTTAATTTTAATGGAGAAACACAGAAAATTAAAAGAAAAAGTTTAGCTGCCAGTCTTTTATCTTTATTGTGCGTTATTATGAGCTCTGACGCTAGAAGTCATAATAACCTTTAAAATCAGACATCTGATGCCATTTATGTGAAAAGTAGAGATGTTCCGACTAGTCGGCCACTAGTCGGTAAAGCCGACTATCCGGCCACTATCGTAGTCGGCGACTAGTCGGCGAATAATCGGCAAAAAGCGCCGACTATCCGGCTTCTTACTTTGTGTCTATTTCTCAATAAAATGTATGTGTTACTTCCTTGTAAAGAAAACATATTTATGACATTTATCAAACAAAATTAGTATCTTAATTTAAAAACAAATTAACATAACATTTAATGACATATATTGCAATTCTGCGTGATGATATTTGAAACTATCGTCAAACTATTGAGCTGTAAAACTCAAAAAACTTTTTTTGTTATTTATATTTGTCCACATGTCAGTAGTGACTGAAATTGCAGCGAATCAGCTGTAAACGAAGCGTCACGGGAATCCCCTAAACCGTAGTCGGCTTGGCCGATTAGTCGGCCGACTAGTCGGCTTATTTACAACCGACTAATCGGCTAGTCGGCTAGTCGGCCAATGTCATAATCGGTACATCTCTAATGAAAAGTAAAGCCGCGTCTCCTGCTCCTGTGTCTTCCAAACATTAGACAAAAACATCGAAACATTGGGGCGTGGCCTACACGATGTTTTTGTATTCATACACAATGTTTTTTGTTTTCCGTGGTCGACGGAAAGCAAAAACATTGTGTAGGCCACGTCCCAATGTTCGATGTTTTTGTCTAATGTTTGGAAGACACAGGAGCAGGAGACGCGGCTTAAGAAGAACCTTAAACATGTTTTTTTTCTTCAATTTATTAGCACATTTTTTTAAAAATAATTTTTGTTCCACAAATCTATAAAATAACTTATTAATCGCTTTTCAAAATAACTCGTGATATTTTAAAATAATAATAATATGAAATAATTCAATATCGAGTCATCTCCACTTGTATCGTGACTTATTAATAAGTAATTTGCGTTTCAAATTGTTTAACTAAAACTAGTTATTGTTTGTTTATAATAATAAAATTTAATCGTATAACATTAGTAGCTGTTCATTTACTGTCTCTGTTTCTTAAACGATAACCTAGCGTGAAGGCTTCACGGTGAAGCGTCAATTTGATAGTAAACTGAGGTGATGTTTTACAGTTTATTATTGTATTTTCTATATATAAACTACAGTAAATATCAAATTAGAGTTAGAAATCTTTACCTTTAACTATAAGATTAACATAAATAACGTACAGTTACGTTCGCAATGTTAATACCGTTATAAATCATGTTTTTATAATGTAGTTGACAATACAATAAGATTATTTTTTTAAATAATCTTAAAGTCAATGTGCTGTTTATTATAATCTTGTGATGTTATCTGTTATTGTTATGAAAGTTTAAGGACCTCTTACAGTAAAAAAAATAATTTAGAACAATAATGATGATAAATTTAAGTATATATGATCTGTATTTTTAAAGTAATTAATAATTATATTTTTTTAATACACAATGTAAACAAAAAAAAAAGTAACATATCAAAAGCTGTGCTAAAACTTATAAAACAAAGTGTCATGTAAATACGTGTGACGCGAGATGATGTGATTTGCAAATTATTATTTGTCTCTGTATAATGAAATCCTATTCGTTGAAATAAATGACCTACTTTTTAAACCAATAAGAATTCTTCGTTGTGTATAAGACGTCTTGTCATTGACTTGTCAGAACGGAATAAGGCCATTTTTTATGTGACATTTTCGATTCGATTCGGCGGCGGTGAATGAGTAGTGATTTTTACTATTTTGAGCTTAATTATAAGTGAACTTAAAATTATATTGTTAGTTAAATAAAAAGTGATATACAAGGTAATTATATGAAGTGATATTGCATTCATAAATCTAAGAAAATGTGTATAAATGTGTTTCTGTATTTGGAGTTTTCATTTGTATAAAATTAGTTGAAACCTTGAAATTTAGTGTATAATTAGTTGCATTGTAAGTATGTCATGTGAGAAATGAAGAATTAATTTCAACAGTGCGCTGAACTTTGTACAAATACTGCACAATTATATTAATATGATATCAACTTAAAAGGTTAAAATCGCTTCTATTTGAGCAAACCTGAATGAAATATGCTTCTAAATTGTATAATTGAGACGTGTTTTAAGCAAGAATCATATTTATAGCCTCTTCCCTAATTACGCATAGACAATTCTCATTTGAGAAGCCCTATAATCTTTCGCAGTCTATCTTTCTATTTAATCAGATAACAATGTAGGTTGAGGTGTCAGATTTTATCCCAGGTCATAAAAACACATAGCATCTAGGTTTTATACAAATGAATAAGTTACATTACTTTTTTTTTTGCTACAATTACAATTATTGTTGAAATATGCAATAAAAATACTTTCTCTACAAATTATCTTTTTATTTACTTTATTAATAATGTATTTATTGTTTTGTTCCTATCCTGATAAGAATCGTAGATCTTAATTACGAATATAATGTTTTCAGGCATTTAGCTATCATTTCTTTATACCAGTGGTTTTAACCGGTGGTCCTTGGAAGCATTCAAAGTGGTCTACAATCTTAAATTTATGTAACTATAGTACCATACTTATTGTTTATAATGTTTTCAACAATAGTGTAACACTGTTAAAAAAATATACTATCTCTTTTATTCTGTTTTTCCGTTAATGATACTTTGATTTTAAATAATTTTATGTGTAGATTCTTTATATTTAAATCTATTGTACATTACGACGAAACAGTTGGTGGTTCGTGGCAAGATAGAAAATTTGTCAAATGGTCCCTCATCACTAAAAGGTTAGGAACCACTGCATTATACAATAATGTTAAGTGTCTGAAATAGTTCTATTTGTCTTTAAAATGTATAATTCTTGTTATTGAGTTAAACTCTTACTTGTACAAGAAATGGTTTAGGGTTGAGGTATTGATATATTTATCATTACAGGTATGTATTTCAGTTGAATAACAATTTTATCATTGCTGAGTTAGTACAGAGGATATTTTTCAACTACTAGATGCAGGTCCAATGAAGAATGTTCTGTAATTTATTCATTTGATTTTTTTCAGTATAATGGAGTTAAAGTCGGTGTGGCTGTGCATAGCAGTGCTGTCCAGTTGTCTAATGGTCGTGCGAGGTTATGAAGATATACAAAGTTTGGAAGACGATGATTTTGCTGAATTTGAACAGTTTGAAGCAGAGGACGAGTTTATAAGTAGTCATGGTAAGACTGGTTGATATATTTATGTTTGATGCTGCTGTGAGCTTACTATCAAGCGTCAGAAGTAGTATATTTCTTATGTAAATTTTATGTATCCGTAATATCTAATTTTGTTGTGTAAATCAGAGCTTCATGACTATTTCTCGGTTACCTGTTAATGTACCATTGTTTGTGAATAACATATAAGGTAAAAGGCCCAGTTATTGACACTGACCCAGTTTCTGACACTTTTCACTTTAATTTCAATTTAAAGAAAAATTGTTTGTAAGTTAATTAATTTTTTCAAAAGTAAAATAATTTAATTAAGTACTGATTTTATAATAGCAATAGTTATAAACAAAACAACTTTATACAAAAAAAAAATATTTAAGGCCCTGAGTGACGGTCGAAGCGATTTTTCAGTTGTAGTCTAAGTTATTGCGTAAGAGTGTCCGTATATTGAATACGCGTTTTAACAGTCATGTAAGTATAAAAACATATATAATTATATATTGTATGATTAATAATAGCCTTTTCTTCGCTATAAAATATTAAAATATCATTAAAAACAATATTTTATTATTAAAATATGAGTGTCAATAACTAGGCTCAATTTTATTGGCATGTTGCAGTTATTGACACTCATAAGGCGCGGCCAACTCGATTTTTAGTGCAGGCGCGACCAACTAGATTTGCAGTTCGCGCGCAAAACGGGCTGCGCTGATGCGCGGTGTGGGCCAAATTGGCGCCAGATTAAGAAAGGAAAGAACCAAGATCGAACAGTTGACATCTCCATAAAATGTAAAAATATTTATTTAGGTTTATAGTGATTCTTTGTCTTATAATTTTCTTTAATTACAGTAGTTAATTAATGTTGAATATTTTGTAGAGTAAATAAAATATTATTTATTGTTAAAAATTGGAACTTGATAGTATGTAACCTAAAAATAATTTTCAAATGAGTGTCAGAAACTAGGCCGTTGTTAGTGTCAGAAACTACAACAAAATAAATTTTGAGTGTCAGAAACTGGGTCTCTAAACTTTAATTTTTAAAATATTAATTTCTATTATTAATTTGGTTAAAAAATTATTTAACGCATATAATCTGTTCAAGAAATCGCCAACTTATTTTTAAAATAAAACATTATTGATTCACATTAAATTTTTTATAAGTTATCCTATGATAATCTTAGAATCACTCTTAAAGTGTCAGAAACTGGGCCCTTTACCTTATCTACATTTTCAAAGTTGGTTGCCTGGAAGAGATCGCTTCTTAGCGATAAGGCCGCCATCTCCTTACTCACTTACTCTTTTCTTTCTCTATTATTAAGTATTAAATAAATAACCCAACACAATGCTACTCTTTAATAATTATGTCTTTTAGATTTGAAACAACCAGAAGCTAAAGCACCTAGTCAGAGTGCACCGTCGACAGAAGATCCGTTTGAAGCAGTAGATGAAGTCGAAGATGATATTATTATTGAAGTATGTTTAATAGTATAATTTGTGAAGCATAAGTAAATATAAAAATTTGTTTATCTGACTGGTCATAGTGTGACAGTTTGTTATAGGGAGGTTTGGCTTTTAATTCTTTGTTGAAACAATGTGCTAACCTCTATGGCTTAATGAATCTAAATACTTTTAAATTAGTTGGATTATGTACAACTAGTGTATACAAATAAAATAAACTAAGACTTTTTATTATAAATATTATGTTTATTCCACTAACTTATTTTTGGGCTAAATCTGCATTTTCCCACTGAATATACAAGGTATGCCAAAATGGTAGGAAAAAAATGATGTGTTAAAAACTGCAGTTTCTTTCAGTTGCTTTATCATTGTTCTACTAAAACTGTACTAATTGGTAAGAAAATTCAAGACTTATTATTACAAGTGATATTGTTTTTAGGATGAAGATAGTGAGTTTGAGCACTTCCAAGATCCTGAAGAGTTTGAGGGTTTCCAGGATAATCCACCGCGACCAAGTGAACAGCCAAAGATCACTATTTCTAAAGTAAGATATTTTTTATTGTATTTTTTGCTAGTGTATGCAACATATATGTTAGGAGTCTATGTCAAGTTTATTAAAAGAGGTTGCGGTGACGATGTTAATAGTATATATATTTTTATGAATAAAACTGTAAATTTTGAATTTGGAATATAATTTTGAAATTGGAATAGTGTAAACTGTAAATACAATTTTTAAGAGTTTTCATTTGATACAGTCCACTTACTCTATTGGCTACAATATCTGAACTTTGTAGGTACCAGTGACAGGCAGGCCAAGATGGGAAGCCTATTGGTTAGAGGGTATATTGGCTGCCGGTCTTCTAGTTTATGCTTCGGTCTACTTGACCGGTCGTGCCAAAAACACTGCTATTGCCAATAACTTTATTAATCAACATAAGCCCATGTTGGATGAGAATTTTACTCTAGTCGGTGAGTTTTTTTTTATAATTTTATTTTTCAATTTTACTATACCTACCTACCTATATATTAGATTTAAATAAAAATGACGCTAATATTGATGCTTCTTGTGAAATCTTTAATTTGTCTAACAAATTAAATACAAACAAAAAAGCAAAGCAATGCAATTAAGTTTATTTTTAATATATATATTTTTAGTAGCTTACCAAGAAGCTAATTAAAATTGTACATTAAATGAGTACAATTTTCTTAAATTTTATTATAACATATTATTTATTGCCGGTTTGTTTTTGCTTAGAGTTAGGCCTTTGAAAGACAACATCCTTTAATTATTGTACATGTTCAATATTATAATGCTGATTATAGAAAAATCAAACTTTAGTCATCTCTGATTGGTCAAGCAGTGGGCTTATCACGAATTTTAGTATGGCTTTCGAACCGAGTTCGTTTCAAGCGATTTGTATGGAAATTTGAGCAGCGCCACCGCGTGCGGATTTGGAACTACAATATTTTAGATACTTTTTGTTAATTTTCGAACGTCTCGATCTTTCGTTCATTTGATAGATTGCTGGTGCTCGTTAGTCATTAATAAAAATTCATGATCCCGATTGCTAACGGGTCCGTTTTACTTGTGACAGCTCGATTCGAAAGCCAGACTAAATTCGTGATAAGCCCACAGTTTTCAGATGGCCACATGATACTAGCTATTTAGCATATGACCTTACAACAATGAATTTGATTTTGTAGGCGAAACTGGCACAGATGTGATAAGCGGTGATGGTGACCGCGGTTGGAGGCGCGACGCCGAGCACAGTTTCAGTATGTGGTGTAGTGGACGAACATGCTGCGAAGGAATGCTGCTGACACTTAAACTTACTAAGGTAACGCAATAACGTTTGCTGTTTTATTTAATGCTCTATTGATAGAAGCGGGGATTCGAATAGATTGGTTGCAAACATATGGTTACTTAAATATACTCAGGTAGTAGCTTTATTTACATTGTATTAAATTTTTTAAGATATTTAATTTAAAGCTAGGCAAGGAGTATCTACTAACTTTATGTTGTGCAGGCTGTGATTGGCGACTTTTATGTGATTTCTTTCACATAAAGTGCCTTTAGGGACTATGCGAATTAAGAATTTTGAGTTTGGTTTATAAAATTTCTATATCTCTAATAACAGAAAAGTTTATTGTAAAATTCAACTAATTCAGTTTTATCTCCTGTTTAAAATAACCTATTCTAAACCGTAATAATAACATCCTGTCTTATATTCCAGCGTCAAGATCTTGTTCATGTGATAATTGGTTTAGTTAAGCCTTCACCGGATACTTTACAAATCAGAATAGAGTTGGGTAAAGATGATAGTGATCCATTTATCTTATGCGTGGCACAGAAGAAACTTGCCACTAAATTAGCTAGAGAGATGCAAGATTTGGTGAGTTTTCTTTCATATATAATTTTTTTTTTATTTATTTACAATATTATTGTCCATTTTTATATTGAACATGGATTTTATTGTAATTCTTTATTGAAATTATTATTTTATTTTATTTATACTTAGATGGGAATTTTAACAGCTTCTAATTTGAAAATCAGAAATCACGAGACTTATTCTTTTAGCATTACAAAAAAGGTTTAAGGCACAACAATTTTGTTTATCCATAAGACACCCTATGTATCACCAATAAAAACAACAAAATATATTAATAATTATTTTCAGAGTGTATTTTGTCCAGAGAGACGTTCTGGCGACAAGCACGGCTTGCCAATAGCGCTGTCAGTTATGTCTGAAGCAGCTGAAGCGACGTCCGCCATCTTGGACACGCGTGTCTGTACTGCGTTAACACAATATGTCAATAACATACAGTATATTCATATATCTGATAGATTTTCGGGACCAAAACAAGTCGAGTGAGTACAATTAAATAAACTAGAATAGCTATTGACGAGTTTATTATGGTCTTCTTCTCATCATACGCCTTTCCGAAGCCTAACGTAGAGTCTAACGATGAGCAAGCGCACGCCCTTAGTGCCTATGCTAATAAACGATTTTCATTTCATTTCAGCTAATTCTATTAGATTTTTTTCGGATAATTTGAATTCCGGATGGCGTTGTGTAGAAATTATAATTACTTTCTTCCTTTTAGAGAGCAACAAGTGATGAAACCGCCTGAAGTGGAGCGTGTGATGCTGATTGGGTTGACGTTGGGGCCGGACGGGGGCGGCGATGAAGTCAGACCATTGTTATTGTTAGTATTCTATTTGTTGGAGAAGTTGAAGAGATTCCGGCTTAGTAAAGAGGTAAAGTGTATAATTATTAATACGACTGTGACTTCTGATTCATGAGTAAGATTAAAATTTTATTTAGTCGTAATGTAATTTTGTAGGTAGACTTTATAAATAATAACTAACTAAATAACTTGTTACAAAGATAATTTTTTTTTTCTTCCCTCTTCCTTACATCTATTTGGTTCTTGTTTTTTATTTTTATGTATTTTTATAATTTTATTAGAAGTCTAGTATATATTCCCTTTATCACCTTGAGCATGCCGTCCTATCCTATAATTGAAATTTCATTTAGTTTATATAATAGTAGTCCTTTTTATAATATGTAGTTTAAATGTAATTTTGTAGGTAGGCTTTATAAATGAATAAATGCAATGACCTTTGGGTAATAATAATTCTTATTCCTATCGTAATTGTGATAGCTGCAAATTCTTCAAAATGTTTGATTAAAGTTTTTTAGATTACTTTTTTTTTAATTTCACTTTATACTAATGTTTCAGGCATTAGCTAAGTGTGAGAAGCGCCGTCAGAAGGTAGCTGAAGCATGGCAGAGAGGCGCCCATGCGGCGAGACAGGAGCAAGCGGCTCAGAGGCGGGAGGAGAAAAGGAAACTCGAGAAGGAACGCATACTGGCCGTGTGTAACAATTTTTATTTTGTATATGACTTCAATACTGTCTGCAATGTTTATTTAAAGAGTAACGCTGTGGCTTAGCTACACTGTGATTGGTGTATTTTTTAATAGAACAATTGTTATGGAAATGTGAATGATAAAAGTTTGCTTTATTATTACAGTGTTTATATAAATAAATATTTGTGACACTGATACTTTTGGTTAACAGACAGGGTTACAATGAATGTTACGACTTGAAAGAAATGTTCCATATTAAAGTTTAAAAGAATAACTTCTTAGTTTAGTTAAACAATTTTGGTATTTTTCCAATATTGGCAATTAACCTTTCAGGAGGATGACCCGGAGAAGCAACGTCGCTGGGAGCTGAAAGAGCAGAAACGTCAAATGAAACGAAAGACACCAAAGATGAAACAACTTAAAGTTAAGGCACTTTAATAGTAAGAACATGGCGGCTGTTGATGATTTCAAACGCACTTTTAAACAATTCCAGATTTGAGTGATTTTAAATATGTGCGATCTGTGGGCTTATCATGAATTTAGTCTGGCATTCGAATCGAGCTGTCACAAGTAAAACGGATCCGTTAGCAATCGGGATCATGAATTTTTACTAACGACTAACGAGCACCAGCAATCTATCAAATGAACGAAACATCGAGACGTTCGAAAATTAACAAAAAGTATCTAAGATATTGTAGTTCCAAATCCGCACGCGGTGGCGCTGCTCAAATTTCCATACAAATCGCTTGAATCGAATTCGGTTCGAAAGCCAGACTAAAATTCGTGATAAGCCCACCGTTTACGAGTGTGTTAGCCGTCATGTTTAAAAATATAGAACAAAACTATTTAATTTATATTCTCCTATTTATATTTATTATCAAGAGTTTATGTATGTTTATTTTATTATTAAAAAATATAAGTAGCTCCTGTGTATAAACAACACTTTTATCTCCTTAACTTTTATACTGTTGTAAAAGTTATTTATGAAATAAAAAAGCAATATCTTTATTGTAATTAGGTAGTTATTTGCTAAAAATCTTTTTACTATGGCTGAAGGCGTAGTGTCTTCACCAATCTATACGCTTGTACATTGATTCTCTTTGAGAAATTATCCTTTATACATGCAGCAATGTATGCTTTTCTTGTTGATAAACTTAAAACACTACTTTTTTTGTTTATGTATCATAAAATGTCTGTACGAAATTTGTTTATGGCTCACAGTTACCTCCTTTAGGGGCGGCTTTACCTATAGGTGTAGGGTGTGTGCTGTAAGGTTCACAAACAACCTGCGATGGTGTTAATGCCGACGGCTAGCGTACAGTAGCAAATCACGAAGGCGTCACAAGCGGCACCTCTACATTATAATAACTATTGTTTCAACATGAAATCAACCTTTAAAGTATTTGAAGGCGTCTGGGTATTGATTGCACAAGGGCTAGAGCCGCCTCTAACCACCATGAACTTGACTGAATTATTTAGTTCTATGGTAGCAGTGACACTATCATAATTAAGTGGTCGACCTATTGTAATAATTCTATTTGTTCCATACAAAAAATCTATTGTAAATATCAGTTATTAACACGTTGAGCGCCATGTCAGCCATCGGTGGCTGACACTAGACTTTCCGTTTAGGCCGCGTCAGCCATCGGTGGCTGACAGCGTGTAACATGAGAACTATAAAATTTTACACTATTTTACGGAATTACAGATAATTTATTTAAAATTTACTTAATTTGGTATCATTACAGGATTAATGGGATTCATTGTAACATGTCAAACATAAAAATGGTTTTCCTTCACAAGTATCACAAAATGTTACAACACGCTTGGTCTTTCTTCTTGCCATCACTCTACCATCTTTTCTTACATTTTTGTCATAACATAATTTACTGTAATGAACTGATTGTCGCAAAGGGAACACCGGTTACGGATACATTTCGATAAAATCTTATCTAGCAGGTCAAACGATAAAAAAACAAAACAGACTTGGTGCGTAACGTGTTCAATGAATGCCTATAGGAATTACGTTCCAAACGTAAACTACCTTCTACTACGATAGGAAACACCAGCTCCTGCAGTACCAGCGCTTCGAAGCGGCGCGCGTGGCCTGAACGGGATTGCTGTAGAAATACGCGTGGCGCTCAACGTGTTAAGATTGAATTTGGCATTTTGGCCATAGATTATTTTTATACTATTTGCACTGCAATAGAAACATTTTAATACAGAGTAAGTTTTATTAGAATCTAATTCAACTAATAAAAGTCGCCTCATTACGAAGGAAGCACATCACTAGTTTGTCTTGGCTGCGATATCATATAAGCCAGCCATTCTCAGTGTGTTCCGCGGAACCCTAGGGCTAAAGTACTGCAAAAAATACCTACCAAAGGGAGATTATAAGGTTACATCTAAATATTACGTAATATTACATTGCAATATGATTATTCATAAATACATATAAATCAGTTTTTTATAATTATATTAAGGCTTGTTCCTTCGCCAAAAAAGTTTGAGAACCTCTGATATAAGCTAGCAATTGTATTGGAGATTTAATATAGTAATATTACAATAGGTCGGTCTTTATATTGATCATTTGCAACGCGTACTTACTTCATGCCATGTACCAATCATAAATAGAAGCATTGTGAACGTTATGGTAACTTCTAATAATAA
Source organism: Tineola bisselliella (assembly GCA_028551675.1). Classification (NCBI taxonomy): domain Eukaryota; kingdom Metazoa; phylum Arthropoda; class Insecta; order Lepidoptera; family Tineidae; genus Tineola; species Tineola bisselliella. The sequence continues at coordinate 218,122 of JAPWLS010000899.1, read as the reverse complement.
ATTGCGACTACGATGCTGTAGTTTTTAACATATAACATGCAGGTATCGGTGACATGTTTGGGCATAGATGGTAAATCTAGCACAGAAAGTATTACATTTTAGACATTAATTTTTAAGCAATTTTGTATATAATTGAAAATGCTGAAATTATCATTTTTCAAACACAGTACCCAGTTTTAACCAATACGTGATCTAATAGTATTATTAAGTTTCATCAGAAACTTATTAATCTAATAAAATAATATTTTTTATTTATATCGGTTTGTTGACCAAATACTTTTACAGCATATTGTAGACATGGTTAAATAATGTAAAATCTATGCCCACTTTTTATTGCTTATATAGGGAATGAGTTAAAATGCATTAGAAGTTACAATATAGTTTCACTAAGTTTCTATTCCTATTTAGTACAGGGTATTCCGATTGTATTAAATTTTGACATAAGTACAAACTAATGTGTTTATCAAGTCATTTGTTGTAAGCTCTTAAATACCTCTTTAAACTAGTAGTTATTTAAAATAATTATAACATTATTTGATATTACTGAAAAATAATAAACAGATTTGAAAAAAAATATTTCTTATTAATGATCCACATTATATAGATTCCTATAAAGGACCTGTTAGTAAGGTTGAACTATAAAAATGGCACGAAGAAATAAAACAAAAACCTCAAGACTATAAATTTTATTAATTTATGAAAAATAACAACAAAACTATGTTTATGTTTAACAGAACATAAATTCTAATTCACGACTAATCGTAATACTTCGCTATATAAATATTCATTTACTCCACAAAACCACTAGAAATGATATGAAATTATAATTGAGATCATAATGGCTTCAATTTGAACATTTATATCTTTACTACAACACCAATTTCAAAAACAAACAACGCATTCCTCTCTGAACTCAACCGGCTGTTACTCTATGCATTAGTTATTGGAAATAAAAAATTTATTAGCATGGTTAAACTACAAAATCACAATTTTACAGGAGAATGAATTATAGTTGTGTATAATTCTCAGAAACCATCAAAATGTTTTTAGTTTTCATGAGATGGGTAATTAATGATGCTATATCAACAAAAAAGCCTTAATTGCCAAAATGTTGCTGGAAATTTTAACAAAAATTATATGCAATACATAGGCTAGCATGAATACTCAAAATTAGTAGTAGTCACATTACAATTTACAGTTTCAGATAAACAGCCGGTTCAGCTCACAGGATTTTAATGACAAACAATAATAATGTGACTTAACTAAACAATTTTAAAACAGTTTTCCCCTTAATGTTAAAAAATGGTATTACATAAAGGTAACAATACTAATTTATACAGGTAAATAAGCTCAGATAGGACACCAATTCCCTTTTTATGAAAAATACTTTTATAAACATGTATTTGAGAAACAAAAAACTATCAAAGAAATTACTTTTCTGTGAAATAAACATAAAAGATTGTAAAGTGCGTGCAACGGGGACGACATCCACATAATACAATACAAGTTTTTTTATTAATAAACCTTACAAGAATTGGTTAGGCAGTGTTACAAGTAAATAAATTATTATTTAACAATTAAAATGGCAACTTTAACAACACCAATTAGTAAAGGACTACGCGAATTTCCTCATTTGATACTAAAAATAAACTACAATTGTTTATTTGAAGTCAAAGTTCAAAATGAGTGCATTCTTTTTACAAATCACAGAATTAAAAAAAGAAATATGGAAAAATGTAATTTTATTTTTAAACAAATAAACTGTTTTTTCCAATAAAAAGTACAATTGAATAAAATTGTAAAATAATTTTATTAATTTTTTAATACTAAAAATTAGTTTTCAAAATCACTCTAGCATTTCTCATTTTGTTGAGGGCTTATTAGATTGACAAACTGTAGACTTAATGACCAAATCATGTCATTTCATCAGATCATCAAATTTATATAGGAGCATGAATTTTGTCATGTTTACTTCCAAATAATAATATACTACAATGGTTTTATAATATTCAAAAATTAAGGTAACTGCATCAATACTTGACATTCCAAGATTAAATTTAATACCATTGCTTCGAAAATATAATTTAATGACCATATCCACAATTACAACAATTTAACTACACTTAATAATTAAATATATTTTTATATTATTTTTTTAAATAAAGAACAAAATTACAGTCACTATTTGAGCAATATATTTTTTCATTCGACAGTGAATTAAAATAAGATATGATGATGGACATGGTGGGATTTAACAATGTAATGTATTAAAAATGCTTTTATTTAATGAAACAAAAATCTAATGAAATAATGCAAATAATAAGGTTAATATGATGCGTGAATTTACTAAAATACTAAAGATCTTTGTACTGTATAGGTAATATACATTTTATCTAATAAATTTTGTTTATTATAAGATGATAAAAATCCTGCAATGAGATTTTATTTTTCAGCCTCTCTTGTGTAAAATTATAAAAACTATTTAACCTTAGTTAATTTATGCTTTTCTTGTCTGAAACAATTTAGGTTAGGACTAGTTTCGTTTTCAACAATGAATTGTGGTTAACAGAAAAAAAAAGCAATAAAAGGTACTAAGTAGTTTTGGATTTTCTTTTAAAACAATATCAATTACAAAATTGTATAAATACCTATTTATTGTAGCCATCACAACTGGTTCTGTTAGCTTGTCATTCATTCACATGCAACTTTTGTATTCGCATTGACACACACTCCATCTCAGGAGAGACTTCAAGAACTTTGGGCTCTACAGATAGATTCAAGTTCTCCAGAGACTGACATCGCTTGTTAGAATATTTTAGTGTATTAGATACTGTGTCACGAACCACATCTTTACTGCAGCCACTAGTAGACGGCTCCATAAAACTCTTTTTGAACTCGTGCAAGTTATCGCCTGTTTCACCTATTCCAGCAGGATCGGAATTCTCACTCTTTGTTCTGTGCCTTATTGGTAAGACGTAAGGACATGGTCTGTTCTTCGCGGGAGTTCTCTTCATGCAATAACCCACGGTGACGTTCGACACATATCGGGTATCGAGACGCATTACTCCATAATTCGTTTTATTTTCACACAAATACTCACGACGCGCCTCCGTGATTGTACTCAACATGCCTAGCTCGTGGAGAGCCTCGTCCAAATTTTCCAGATTCATGTGGTATCGAAAATTCTGAAGTAAACAAAGATCTATTAATACGCAACTTGAATATGAACAATATGTTATTTCTCAATAATTCACAACGCATACCTGCTTTGGGTCCTTAAGCATTTGATTGGAAGCGCATTCAGAAATTAATTTAGAAAATGTGCAAGAACTTTATGAAAATAAACATCACAAAAAGTCATAATAACCATTTGACAGTACAAAACCATTGCTATACGAAAATATTATTTGCCGCATAAATTTTATTTACTCTAGAATATTGAGCGTTTATTTATTTATGTATGGACTGTATGGTTGATATGTATATGTATGATTTTTCTCCCATAAAAATGCGGACTTTTCAATATTATTAAATTTAACAAACCCATAAAGTGATTTGATATATTACAAAATATGACTGTCATTTAGATAGCTATTTGTGATAGGTCATTGTATAATAATCAAAGATTGAAAGATTATAATTGTAATATCATAGTAAAATTTAATAATAAATAATGGCAGAAATTTTAAAGTTATGGCTAACAGAACGTTTGAAACGACCAATTACGTGGGAAGCGGATGAGTTTGGAGAAACAATGAAAAATGGTCGTTTAATAGCTGATATTCTTCTCAATTATCTTGTAATTGATGAAGACAAACACTATTTAATTAAAGTAAGCAACGACAAAAATATTGTAGATAACAATTGGGGTTATCTTCGCGAATGGCTAAAAGAATTGGATGTCGTGCTTACTGATTCTGACTTTAACAATGTTAAAGAAGGCAAAGGGTCTACATTGCTAAGATTATTTTACCAATTATTTTTACATCTTGATAAACGTGATCGGCTCACTTATATTAAAAAAGAACAGCAAAAAGCTTCTCGTTTAACAAAAAAATTAGACCACCGATTCAATGTCGAGTGTGTGGATAGCGATAAAATAATAAAAGAGGACATTTTATCTAAACCATTAGTGAATGAAAAAGAATTGATTGAATGGCAACGAAAAAAGGAAATGGAAATTAAAAAGGTTCATGACTATATGAGGCACATGTATCTAAAACATGGAGCGCAACGAGAGGAAAAAGACATTACGTTGAAATATAAACCGCCAAAGCCAAAGCATTTATCTAAACAAGAACAATTGGACATGCAAAAATTTACACATAAATATCCCTCTCACTTCAAAAACTATACTTATGATGAACTGGTTGGTCTTAAAGAGAAGGCAGACGAGAATAAATTCTATACAACTGATGCAGAATGGGCGCAAAACTTCGTGGAACAGTTGCAGCATAAAGTAAGAGATAGAGATGAAGCCGAGAAGTTCCAAACGCAGTTAAGTAATGTAATAACATCGCACATATGGGATCAAACTATAGAAGAGGAAGAAGATAAATATGACACGGATTTAGCAAAAAAAGTAATGAAAATATCACAAATCGAAAAACAAATGTGTACACAAATAATGGAAGTAAAACAGCAGGCGCGTAATTTAGTAAAAAATAGAATAGAAGCCGAAAAACAATTTGCGGAACAAAGGGAACAACATTTTGCGCATTTCTTTGACAATGTTAAAGAACAAATGCAGTTAGAATGTCTTGAAATGGATTTTGAAAAAGAGAGACAGGACATGCTACATAAGAAATTGTATGCAGAAAAAATGAGACGTAAAAGACTCGAGTACTATAACATTTGTTATGAAACTATGTTAGCTATAATAGATTATGCCACTAAAAATGCTTATTACAGAAAATTAATGGATGATGAAGTACCTACATATTTAATTCTAGAATGGAAAGCTTTATTCTATAAAAATCAACCGGTTTTTGAAATTATGGATAAAGTTGAAGATATTCTAGAAGAAAACGAAGCCGAGGAGGAGGTACAACCAGAAGAAGAAGTGGTAGTGCAACATGAAGTAGACCGACAAAATTGCATGAATGAAAGCGAATTTTTGGATTATCACAACTATGAGCATTTATGGAGTCTTCATAACTTAATACCTAATTTTAGTGAACAATCTGATGAAAATGTACATTGTGAATATTTAGGTCTTAATATACTCGGGCATGTTGTTTACACATTATTGGAAATTAAGTATCCTTTCCCGCCAAAACGTAAACCCGCAGAATTACCAAACTTCATATGTAAATCTATATTGCGAAATATTCCAGAAAAATCGATTACGATACCAATGCAAATTTTGTTAAACCATCGACAAATTTTCGTAGCAAGATTAGAAGCAGCAATATATTATTGTCTAAATAGTTATAAATTAGAAATGGTCGGTTTTGAAGATATTGAATTGCCATTTGATCTGTTCATAAGTTTAGCTCCAGAAGATTGTAAAGATTTAGTAAAGTTAGTTAAATCTGAAATAAATCCAGATGATTCTTTAGAAACGTCGCCTAACCCAAACTCAAAACTGACGCAAACTCCTAAAACACTACCTTTGGAGGAATTACAATTGTCACCGTCAGCTGAACTGGGAAAGTACGCATATGAAGCTTTGGCATCAGGAGATTTCTTAACCGATTACTTGGTGTCAGCGATGTTAGTAGAATACATAAAGAAGCAGCAAAATATCAATGGTTTTGTTATTATAAACTATCCTAATAATTATCGAGAGGCACAAGTGCTGGAAGAAGTTTTTTCTGGTAGAGCTCCACCTGATGAGCAGTATTTGGATGATAGAGACGAAGTATACCTGGAGGAAAGTATTAAAAAACAAAGAAAAGTAGAAAAAGATATTTATATAGAAGATAGAAAATCAAAGCTTGTTGTAAATCCACATAAAGATGCCGAAGAGCCACCTTTCACTACGTACTTCACATCCTATATTAATTTAAAACCTACTGAAGATATTTTGCAGGTCGAGGTAATATGGCATCTTAACGAAGAAAATTCGGAATTAATTGACAGATTTTATGCTTGCCAAGGGATCAATTATAGCATGTATTATGAGTTTTTCGAGAAAAGCTTTTTATCACAACTGTGTACTTATATTATTGGAGATTTTGAATTACCCTTAAAATCAACCGATGATCTCTTTGGTATGGGAGTTTTAAGCGACCTAGACTACCCATCAACCGATGATAAGAGGCAAAAATCTAAAATTATGAAGCCGGATACGTCAATTGGTAAACTTAAAAAGGGATCCAAAACAAGTTCTAAACATTCTAAAGATCGCTCCTCCAAAGACATTCGATCTAAAGGAGAACTTCAACAAGAGAGTATAAAACAAATTGTAGAATCGACGATAATTCCTGAAGAATCCGTTGATATTTTAAAAGAAAGGCAAGATTCTAATAAAAGTAAAACTATAACTATTGAAGAGGTTATTCCGGCACCAGGAGAAGAGCATTGGGTATACGGGAACCTTCCTATACCTGAAGACATAGGTACTGCGGTGGCATCTTTATGGGAAGAGTTAGAAAAGTCGTATATACACGATATAGAGCAACTGTTCTTCTCAAAACGATTATCTATGAACTGTCTAATTCCATATGCTAGATTCATTAAAGATAAAATGCATCAAATAATTACACTTCCATCGCCCAAGCAAGATATTGTAGCAAAATTTCAGCAAGAATATAATGATTTTGAAAGTGACTGGCGTAATACTAATGTCAGTAAAAACGAGTGGCATTGCCGAGTAATGGAATTACAAAGGGCTCTGAAAAATATTTGCGATGATAGACAATTATTTGCTAAGAAACAAACGCAATCGTTGATTATGGAAAATTGGACAATGGACGAGCTTACTTCTATTGTTAATACTTATATTTCCTGTATGCAAACAGAGTTGAACAGGTAAGTATTTACTAACAGTTGCTCCAGCTTCTGCTTACCTCTTTATATTGTCTCTATACCCTGTATAATATGTAATATTAATCACAAACTAAGCTTATTGTTATTACAGGTCCGTACTAACGTTTCAAATTTTACAAGACTTTTATTTTGCTATGTTGAAACGTCCTCTATCTAATGATAGATTAACGTCTAAAGAATTAGCAAGAATTATAAGGGAGCCGGGGCACGGTCCTAAAAAAAGTGATAAAACTGATGACAAATTATATCGGCAATTAAAGGCTGCATTTATAGAAATGCAATTAAAAAATTTAGAAGTCAATTTTAGTAACAATCCGTTCAACATGGTCATTGAAAATAATGCCAAATATGCATTAAAAATTGTAAAAGATATTAACGATTCATTTAGATCACAAATAAATAGAGAGCACACTGAAATATCTAAAATTACTGTCCCGGTTAAGCCAAAAAGAGATGATTTTAGCGAATACGAAGGATCTGTCTGCGAGGAAGAAGTTTTTAAAGTTAATGCTTTGAAATGTGTCGAAGAATGGTTGACTGCAGTTAATGGGGAAACATGCCGTTTTAATTTGCGTATTCAAGCTTTACAAAACAGATGTTACCGCGAAATGAGGACTTTTAACAATCATATATTTAAAACATTTGCAGACATTGGCACATTTTTAAACACGTATTATGCGAACGAAATCAAAGCGGTCGATCGACTTTGTAAATACTTCCAAATGGCCGTAGAGAATAGCAGAAAAATAGAAGAAACTTTAATATTGGTTGAAGATAAATTTATAATAGATCCAAATCTTCTTCAGTTTGAAGTACCAGCACAAAAAGATAACATAAGTTTGAAGGAGACACTCGATGACACTGTATTCAGGACATCACAGTTGGCATATTTGCGTACACAATTTAAATTGGTGGCACCAAGTGGAATTATCTTACAGAAGGACTTTATATATTTAGTGCAAGATTTTATATTTTTCGGCAAAGAATCCTGTGAAGGATCTGCATTTCCTAAATATTGGAAGAGAATCGATCCAGACGATGTGCCTAAATTAGTATACAACGTTTATGGTGAAGCTGTCTACGTAGATTGGAGAGATTTTTTGATTTTCTGTTTGAATATAAAGTACCCCACAGTCGACGAATTGCTGGTGTTACGTAAAAGATTTCGCTGTAAAGATGAAGCGTCTACTGAATTAATAAGTAGAGATACATTCGTAGAACAACAATTATGGTTTGATGAGGACGTCCTCACCAACTGCAATACTTGTAAATTAGCTTTAATAAAACATTTTATCTTTGAATTATTTGAAGTTCGACCTAATATTATGAATTATACCGCATTGCTTTTAGCGTTTTCTAAAAATGAGGATCCTTCCATTGGTTTTACTACAGCATTAAGTATGGCTGTTGGTAAAAAGATATGCCATAATGAAACGGACTGCGAGAGGGTGATTCAAAAACTGATAAAACTAAAGGAATATATGGACGCTTGTAAGGCATGCGCCAATAGATGCGCAAAGGAATATTTAGAGATAATCTTGACAAAAGTGATGGACATGTGTATAGGTATAACGATATCTGAGATTGAAGTGGTACAGCCTGTCGAGGAAAAGAAGAAGAAAGGAAAAGGCCCTGCTAAAAAGAAAGATGCTAAAGGTGCTGTCACGCAAAGCGCACGTACACCAAAAAGGAAGAGTGACGATGGTGAAAACAAAGTTGTTCAATCGGCTATTAATATTAGTGCGAGCAAAACCTTGAAATCGCCTAACCCTGAGCCTGAGATTGAGGAAACGAAACTTCCAGAAGTGACTGAAGAGGTTGGAGAAGGAAGTGTTTCCACTGAACCGGATCCGGAATTTGCTTATTCAGTAAGTCAAGAAATAATATGGAAAGTACTGGAGATTTGTTTACCATGGCCCTTTCAGTTTAACTCAAATAATAAATCGTCTCCATACATAGATAATATTAAAAAATCAATGAAACGGCTCCAAAAGGATACAGATGATGGGTCTATTTACATAAGTAGGTTTATTAGAGAAACGTCTGTTTGCGTATTGTTGCATAAAATGAAAAAGTTTCATGCTATTAATCTGAATCATGAAGTTGCAAAGATTATTCATTAACATAAACTTTATATAAAATTGCTTTTTAATGTTAATAATAAATTTTTCTTAATATAAAATGATTTTATTTTTAAGAAGAGTAATATTTTTAAGTTGGTATTAGCAGATGTTCTTTGAAGTTAGAGGAAAGATAATTAATCGTCGTGATTAAGGTTTTAACAAAATGGATAAATTACGGTCTTTAGACACTAATCCGGATGACAAATTTCTAAAAATTACCACTTTAATCGGATATGAGATTTTCATGTTTAATTGTTGAGTAGAATTCACTATTAGATGTTTTAAATAATTTTATATGGATAAAACAAATGAAATTGCATTATATACTCGTATATAATGAAATAATTATTGTTTTTTTTTGGCAAACTTCATTCAATTTTAGTGCGTGTAATATCAGAGGTGGCCAATGAAGCACTCGTGTGCAATCAATACCCTGGCGCCCTTTAGAGATCAAAATTCTTTGAAAATTGATTTCATGTTGAAACAAAAGTAATTATTGTGTAGAGTAAAGGAGTCGCTTGGCGCCTCTAATACTCCTGCGTCCGTGTGTGGTGCACACCCTGCACTATAGGTAAAGCTTCTGTATAATGTTATACCTACATAAATACACCTTCGGAAGCAAATCCATACTTAGATGTCAAAAGGACACGCTTCGTCAGTTGTAGAATTAATTCTCGGTGTTTAGTTTGCATCCCGTCTGTTACAGAGCAACGCAAAGTCCCGGAAATTACGAAATTTAGCCGCATTTGGTGAACAAGCCCAGCTAATTGCGGTGAGCGCGTACTAAACTCTGTTTAATTGAGCTTTCATATATTTTCCTACGTCGCGGTTTTTAGACATAATATATTAGCTATATGTTGTTATGTATTATTTAGTTTTCTGTACTCATTCTGATATAAAGGGATACGTAGAAACTATACCTATATGTATAATAACTGTGGACCAGTGATCCGCAACCTTTTTTTTTTGTTGCGGCACACTTTTAACGATTTCAAAATTTGGCGGCATACAAATAAAATAATTTATTTTTTTAAACCATATTATTTATTATTATTATGTATCTAAAATTTGGCGGCGCACAAAAGTGCTGAGGCACATTAGTTAATAATCACCGCTGTAAACGTATGGTTGCAAATAGACTTCGTGTGGGTAACTTGTATTATTTGAAATAAAATAAGGAACAATTATTTTAGGGAATCATTTATATACACTAAACTTTCAAAAATAAACCTGTGAAATGAAACGTTAAAAAGTGTTATCAGTAAAAAAAATATTTGGTGGGTATTTGGTATTATCGTAGAAGTCAATTTAGCTGATATATTCGTAATCAGTCAGTTTATAGCAAAAATCGTATATTTTAACTAGAAATTGAACACTTGAGGGGGCTCAGTTGTTCTTTCTTTTTACAATGATAGCAGCTCGGTGCCCAAATTGTAGTTTATTTTTATATAAATTCTTAAAATATGGACATAAATTAATTAGTAGTTATTATATTTCATTTTGATGTTTCTACAATTCTACAACATTTCTACAATATGCACGATAAAATAAATAAATAAAGAGTCGACACTTTAACAGGCACAACTTTTATTAAATAAAAGGCAACTTCAACGTGAGATAAAATATTTTTACAGAGATCAGTGATAACAATTAAATTGTTAGTGGTATTTACTAATAATGTGGAAATTAGGGTTCTTTATTTGGCAACAATGTTAGAGACTTCAAAGTGACAGTTTGCAATGTTTCGCTGTCAGTTGCGATTTGCGGTCCGCGGTGATTGAGTGGTTGGTTGTTGTGTTTTTGTGTTAGAATAATCCCGATATTATCGTATTATTATTAACAATTTTCTTTTAAATTATATTAGCAGTGTTGATGTTACATTTTAAGGAATGTAAATTACTTATCCAAGAGCCTTGTGAGAACTGTTTATATGTACATAAAACATTTTTATGAACCTTGTTTTTTGTGTATACTTTTTAGTGCAATTATATTGCTTCAAAAATTATTAAAAGGTACGTATATAGATAGTATTACTAAATAATTATTCGGCTTGGACATTAACTGTCACGAGGAAAATTAACGCGCGTAAACAATGATATAGTTCTAATTTTAGAATTGTATATTTTTATTTATATTTGATTTAAAATAAATTTTAATTTAATACATGTTCTATCTCACTGTATTTTTTATCTATTTATATATCATTATATCACTGTTTAACTTATTGATTACATGACGAATGTTTAATTTATTCACTTTCTCTTTTATTTATATATTATAGCCTAGTCTATTATATTTCTATTCCTTTATCCTTGAGATTATTTGTATTAAACGTTTAGTTTAACACATTAGAAGTGTACCAATCTAATTGATTTATTCTTTTGAATGCAATTAGCACTATTCACATTAGCATATTTATGCATACGCTGCTAATTTGTCGAAATGTATAACATAATTACAGTTGTACACCTGTAATAGAAGTCACTTTTTAGAACTCTTCGAATAATCCAATATTTCAAGTTTTTTTTTAGCAATAATTAATTTATTCTTTAACGTTTCTTAATTTATAACTGTATCTGGAAGTATCTGGGATAACAAGATGACATTAAGTTTAGACAGAGCGTATTCGTCTCCTCAAGCCAGTATAGTTGAGGTGAATTGAACATGGACATCTGTCTGTGGTAACAGTTGTCTCCGCTCATGGAACTTTAGCTTAACATCGGGCGGAGTGTGGACATATGCTAGGCTAATATAAAGTCTTACAAATATAAAGTCAGTTATGCCTATATAAATGCTGTCTGCAACTTCTGAGGTAGCAGTTGCCTCCACTTGTCAGCATGTTCGTGCAATCTTTAGCAACTTAATGTTAAGCAAAATGAGCATAAGTAAAATCTATATATATAAAACTCAAAGTGATCTATCAACACACAGCCCAAACCACTGGACGGATCGGGCTGAAATTTGGCATGCAGGTAGATGTTATGAGGTAGGCATCCGCTAAGAAAGGATTTTGATCAATTCTACCCCCAAGGGGATAAAATAGGGGATGAAATTTTGTATAAATCTTATTAGATTTTCGACTGATTGAACTGAAATTAAAAATTGACAGATATGTGGTTAATAACTGGAGCAAGTTTTCAATTATGACAGGACAGGAATGGTGATAACTACTTAACACACGTTAAACAAAAGTAAAGCCACACAAACTAAACCTAATTAATAATAATACTTCTTAACGCGAGCGAAGCCGCTGGCAAAAGCTAGTAGCTAATAAAGGAGATCAAACAAAATCAAGTATGCCTCAGTTTTGAGTAGTGTTTTAGAGTCTGTTATATATTTGATTGTAGTAATATTTTACTTTTTGTTTTGATTGAGATTATTTTACTAAACTTCACAATTTAAGATCATATCAGCGTAACATATTCGTTTGACTTTGACTAAATTAAATGTTTTTGTTTTAAATTTGAAACGTTAGGCCAAGGTTGCGATTATCACGCCATCTCTGGCCTTTGATTTCATACAAAACAGGTGAACTGTATTAAACACTCTTTGTTTTTTTGTAACATTTGCATAATGCGTTTGAAACATACCTTTTGTTTAGAAGGTCGAAATATTGTAATGATTGTAAATTACTAAAATTTTAGTTTTGTTGGAAATCTATTTATTTTTTTGTTATTTTTCTATAACACTGTTGTTAATTACAATTCCAATAACCATGCAAGTTACTCTATTTTTTTTACAAAAAAAATATGTTAGCAGTCATTTAACCAAAAATAACTCTAGTATATTTTATATTGATTTTAGAACATGTTAAATCATTTTAATGCTTGTGAGTTTTCTTAATTTTCATAGTTTTTCAACAAACTGGCAGGATTATATTGAATATACTTTCACGTGTGATGCATTTGAGACAGCGCCATCTGTGAGCGAGTGGCCGAATCCTATATTTTCGTTTTCTAGCACAGCGGTTTTCAAACTTTTTTGGCGAAGGAAAAAGCCTTAATATAATTATAAAAAACTGATTTATATGTATTTATGAATAATCATATTGCAATATAATATTACGTAATATTTAGATGTAACCTTATAATCTTCCTTTGGTAGGTATTTTTTGCAGTAATTTAGCCCTAGGGTTCCGTGGAACACACTTTGAGAATGGCTGCTCTAGCAATTGTCGAAGCTGTCTATGTTTCTATTAATTTATTAAGTTAGCACCATTGAGCCATGACCTAACCTAACAAACATGATGTCATTTAAGTATTACTGTAAACAATGTCTTGATAAGTCATACTTTGTTCACATTTGATGGACGGGGAATTACAAGTATCTTTATCAAGGGCAGGCACAATCTAATAAATGAATGTATTATGAACGGGAAGACTATCAGAATAAAAGTTAATATACGAATTTAGTCTGAAAAAGACAACCACGAAAGAGATTTATTATCACACGTCTTTCAGATCCGTTATTTTGTTTCTACATACCCCATGAATCTGGATTTTGCTGCTTTGGTCGAGAGCCGTTCTTCCGAAGCAACGTCTTTTAGTACTTCTCATAAATCTTTCAATTTTACCTAGTATTGAACGATGGATCACACTGGCGTTTAATGGCGACCAGCAGTGGACGTCCCATGGCTGATGTGATGATTGAACGATATCATAAACCAAAGTCCTCTCCTCTGTCCATTCAATTTAAGCTCTTCTTTGTGAATGACACCACATAACTAGTTACACATTTGAAACTAAAACTAGCGAATTCTCTTACATTTGTTGAAGATGTTAAAGTCGTGTATAAACGGGATTGCGCCATCAATTCTGCCGATACGCAGTTTGCATTCTAGGAATTGTCGACCGACTAGGAATTCGATTTTAGATGCAGAATTCGAATTCTGTGATCCATTTTCAGCTTTGATTTCACAAAAGATCGGGAGTGGAAAGTTCCTGAATTCTAATAACTTTTTTTAGCACATCAAAAGTGTGGCCTCGAGAATTAAAGTTCACATACGGTGAACACGTGTTTACTTTGTTTATATCTAAATATGTTTTTAGTTCATCAAATGTTTAGTACATTTTAAAATTTGCGGGTAGATGTTGTTTTTTATTTTTATTTGAATTCTTAATTATATTATGCCGCCTTTCTAAATAATATAGCTTGAATAAGTTATAACTTACTTTAAATATAATAAAAACGTATATAAAATTAATGGAGTGATTATTAATGAATTTTTTTTTTCCTTTCTCCGTCGACCAACTAAAATGGTACGTGTCTTCTCTATCCTTAAAACGCAATTATTGTTATCCGCAATTCATTTTAGCCCAGCCATTCTCAAAGTGGTGTTCCGCGGAACCCTAAGGCTAAGATACTGCAAAAAATACCTACCAAAGGGAGATTATAAGGTTACATCTAAATATTACGTAATATTACATTGCAATATGATTATTCATAAATACATATGAATCCGTTTTTTATAATTATATTAAGGCTTTTTCCTTCGCCAAAAAGTTTGAGAACCGCTGTTTTAGCCTAACATCAGACTTAAAGTTCTTTGATGTTGAAGGTCACTATAATAGACAGTTTGACTACAAATTGAAAAATTTTCTCAACAATTCGTATGTAAATGATAGTACGTGTTGTTGAATGTGACAATTTTATCCACATTATAACGTATGATGCCGGTGTGACAGATTATTCAGGAACATTAGTCGCAGCCTGCCGTGCTCCCACGCGAACACTAACATATATGCTCACTCCTATACTGTTATAATAAGGCTTTCGTAAGCGTTTGTTATAGATATATGTTGGTTACGTCCGTCTGTCATTATTTAATACGCTTGTATTCAAAATATTGTACAAATTACCGCATGTGTAATATTTACGTGTATTTTCTTGCTTATTGCAAAATTAACGTATCAGTGTTATAGATCAGTTGTGGCCAAGCCATTTTGAAAGTTTGAAATTTTTCGCGAGCCGCAATTAAATACGCATTTAAAAGGTATTAAAAAACGTTGCACATAGTCTTTCATACTTGTTGTAATTTAAAAGACATTTTGAAACACATATAGAATATCAATATTTTTAAAATATAATAGCACAAAAATGAAAAGGGAGCTCGACTACATTTATCGGAAGCCACAAATAATACTTCAAAGAGCCGCAGGTTGGCCTCCCCTGCTATATATAGATCGATACAGTGATAAGTTTTATTCATAAAACAATATTGATTAATTTAGATTTTTTGCGGCGCCTACCTTCATGTTTTAAAAAGCTTTATATACATTCGGTAATTCACAGCTTATTCTTTTTTTTGACTAATTGATTGTAGTTTTGTAGCAAGTAACACTATTTTTTTAATAAAGAATAATGACTAGAGAAAAATAGCACAATAGGCGTCGTTATGTAACTGGGTCATGAAATATCGTAGGATCGGTTACCCTATTCTTGATTAGTTATTTCGAATCCATTTCGATTGACTTTTTTTTTGTAAGAATCATTTATTTTGTATTAGAGTTAAACGAAATTCTAATTACATTTAAATACTAAGTGTTTATAAGTAAAAAAGGAAATACATAAATATATAGAAAACTGTTTTAAAATTAATAATTCTACGTAATAACAATTGTGGATTGTGGTTTATTGTTTCAAAAAACGATTGCATTTGCGGTTAGTTTTTCATTATAAATTCATGTATTTTTGTTGTATGTAGATAATAATTATAACGGTAATTTGAAGTTCTATTAGGAATTGCGTTATTTTCCATTCAACATCAAGAATAGGGCTTCTGATCCGTACATAATTGCCGTTTTAGTGTCGCATATTTCTCCGCCGTTGCTGTTACTCAGTGAAATCTGGCTCTTGACGTACAATAAACAAAATAATTATTAATATATGTACAATGTACATACAACGTTCTGACCCCAAACTAGATTACCCTGTGTTGTGTAGGTATATTATATTTACGATGTTTTGACTAGGATTCGAATGCGAGACTGGCGCTTTTATAACTACGTTATAGAAGTCGAGCGGACAATGGACATTAAGTTGTTAACGAAATGAAATGAAATGAAAATCATTTATAAAAGCGTGCGCTTGCTCATCGTCAGAATCTATAGTGGCTTCGGAAAGGCGTATGACGAGAAGAAGACCACAAGAAACTCGCAATCACGGCATAATCACAGCATTCCTAAGTTACAAATACTATACTTTCATATATATTTTTTAAATTTATCTTTAACCATTTGACTCATCTGTGAGTACCATTTAATTTGCTCCAATAGTGACCGCTTCTGTACAAGAAAAGGGCGTTTTATTTTCGAATTTGAATTGTTATATAACTTTCAGTAAGATTAATCCTAAGAGATTTCTTGACGTCTCGTTGAACGGTCAAAGCCCTCCATGACACATGAAACAAATGACGTCTTAGAGTCATTATTGTATGTCAAGGAGTTAAGATATATACATAAATATTTGACCCAATTAAATAACATTTTACTGAAACTCCGACGTCTGTCATGAATATTAAAATTGTACGAATGAGATCTGTAAAATTAGTCGAAAACCTCACGGACTTGTTAACAAGTTTGTCGTAACGTTCGTCAACTAAAAAAAATGCAACTTAGCAAATCCTCAATGAAGTTAAGTCCTCGCACCGACTTTAAGTGGGAGGGTGACATAATTGAGATTCCACTTCTCTTGGCGCCGATTTAACTTTTTTTTCTCTCCCGCATCCCAATGAATGTAGTTTATCACAGTCTTAGACTTTGAGAAACTTTTAATAGCTGTTCTCTATTAAATATTATGGATTACTCTTTTTTATATTTCAAGTATAATTTCTTATATCTTTTTTTATATCTATATATATGTAAAACTTAAAGGTGACTGACTGACATAGTGATCTATCAACGCACAGCCCAAACCACTGGACGGATCGGGCTGAAATTTGGCATGCAGGTAGATGTTATGACGTAGGCAACCGCTAAGAAAGGATTTTGATCAATTCTACCCCCAAGGGGATAAAATAGGGGATGAAAGTTTGTATAAATCTTATTAGAGTTTCGACTGATTGAACTGAAATTAAAGATTGGAGCTACTATGATGAAGACGTTTTTACACACACTGAACAAAAATAAAGCCGCAAAAACTATACCTAATTAATAATAATACTTCTTAACGCGAGCGAAGCCGCTGGCAAAAGCTAGTTTTAAATATAAAATGGTTTAAAACATTTGTATTTTCTTTTCTCCTTTAACTAGCTAAACGTCTGCATTGGTTTAATAATAAATTTTGATTTCATCATAGTTTTAGAAACATAGTCGAATTGTTTTCAGATTCAATATCTACATAGTTTTTGGACGTAGATTAAACCGTATACCTAGCTGGAAATTGGACACTATAGGAGTAATGCCTTACTTGAAGCAAATCAATTCATTTTGATTTATTTTACAGAGGATTGAAGTAACTATTTTTTAAATTGAATTTAAAAATCTTTTAATCTAATTAGTGATAAGTGCTGTGTGTATTATCATTACATATAACACCATCTCATGAATTAGATTATGAACATTCTTAACCGTTTTAGTGGTAAGCAATTTTTGTGAATATATATATGAAAATTGCTGTTCATTTTTTGATTATTTAAAAGGAAAAATAATGGTGTCAAATAAAACACTCTAATTCAGACAAATATCAATCAATTACTATAATTCTTTTTTAATATAATGAACAAATGTTTTGTGATATTTATATGGCGCAATTTTCGTCATCACTTTTGCGCTGCTTAGCACTCTAATGGTTAAAAGAAATTTAAAAAAAACAACAGTTTTTTCGTTACTCTGTGAGATAAGTCAAAATGGCTTGAGCGAGGATAGGAGTTAATATGTTTTGTTGGTTGGTACTCTGAAAAAGGATTTGCTGTTCAATTAAAGATATGAAATTATATAATATCTTTTGTTTCGTTATAATATGTGTGTGCTTATTTTCATGAAAGGTGAATGTAGTCTTAATATATTTAATTCGTCCTGGAAATAATAAATTACCTAATGATGGATTATGAAGTAGATAGAGTTCGTTATCTAGTTCTAGGTTATCTTGTTGTTATTAAAAAAAACGTTGAATGGAATAAATTGAATTCAAGTGAATAAAGGTGACCAGTATAACATAAGTAAATAGAAATATAAAGCCTAATTGAATTGTAACTAATTTAGTAAAAGTTCCTTTTGAAAGCTGAGGTTTACGAAACATTTTCGTCGCAATGAAAGTGGATTTTCAAAAAGAATAAAACAGAATAGGTACCAAATTCTCCCGCATACGAGACGCGGACGTGACACGAATAATGAAAATGAGGTCTAAAAATTAATAATATTCTTTTACACGGGGAATATATATTTTCTAGAAAATATTATCATAAAATGCGTAAATATAATTTGTCGAGACGTGCTATCATTTTTGTTTTAATTGAATAATAACAATAATTTTGTTACTTTTCATTATTTACTTAATTTTAAAATGATCCTGGATACTACGGAAGAAGGTTTTGTGTGTTTCTGTAAAAAAATATTATTGTATATTTTTTCTTAGCCTTGTATAAGACCGTACATTTATTTATTTATTACAAAATATCTATAATTTATATACACAAAGTCAGAGGCGGCTCGTCCTAAAGAGCGCTGGTGCAGTGCACTCCCACGAAAATTACAGAAGTAATCTATATTTCTTCATAATACATACTATCCTTACATTACATTCATTCTATTCTACTATGCCTATACAATAGTATATTATATTACCTATATCTACGCCGCTGTAATATAAGTTCTGTAATTTTCGTGGGAGTGCACTGCACCAGCGCTCTTTAGGACGAGCCGCCTCTGCACAAAGTATTTATTAATAATATTATGTATATATGTATAGCATTAATATTCATACACCATCTGTAATCTCTCCAGATCGGTTAGTTGGTAGAAAATGCCTTTAGGCATGAAGTTAGCCGATTTGTGAAGCTTTTACAAATAAAGAATTTTATTATTGTTATTATTATTACATCGCCTAACATCTATTACTGTAGAGAAATGTTTTCAAGTTTTCAGTTGTTTCTGCTATGTCAGTTTGAGCCGACCAATGAGCGTATTCTCTTAGTATATCCGGGTATTTATTATCTAACCGGCTATCTATTATTATTTTACAATAGCAATATTGGCTATCAGACACCATTCCTGTAATTAAACTCTTTGATTTTTTTCCCCTTATTTTACGTCCTTCTTTCTCCGTTTGTATTTTATATTTTTCTTTCTGTGTTGTTTCTATATCGTATTTGTGTACATATAAGTTAAATTTGCCTCATTATTATCAAGTAGCTTTCGAATACGGGCTAAGAGAAAATTTAAGGCTTCAATTTTGTTTCATCTTAAGTGAGGGCTGGTATGTCATTTCAAAGACGCGTTCACATAAAATATACATATACACGATATGTAATTTGTAGGTTAATTAATTCCTAATGCTATAGGCTGAGACACATACATAGAAATAATAATAACAAATTGAATTAACTATGGGACAAATATTAAATACTCTTTGTGATTACCCTCCCACTTATTGTTGTCGACCGCTTCGTCTGCTTTTATCGCAATATCGTTGGTAATTTGGAGTCTAATCTGTGATGGACTTTGCCAATAATGTATCGGACATGCGATTGAGTCGGCGCCTTTATGGCTACGTCGGCAATTTGGGTTTTGCAGCGCTGTGTGGTGTTACGTGTTTTATCTGTGAGTTTTACACCTATAATACTGCAACACACGAGTCTGGGCTTCTTTTGATATGTTAAAACAGCCATTCTCAAAGTGTGTTCCGCGGAACCCTAGGGCGAAAATACTGCAAAAAATACCTACTAAAGGGAGATTATAAGGTTACATCTAAATATTCCAACTAAATGTTACGTAATATTACATTGCAATATGATTATTCATAAATACATATAAATAAGTTTTTTATAATTATATTAAGGCTTTTTCCTTCGCCAAAAAAGTTTGAGAACCGCTGTGTTAAAACATAGGTATGAAAATTTTAATTTATTAAAATGAATAGATGTTAAACTCAGAAGATCAAATTAAACTTTTTCAAATTGATGATCTACAGTTCAAATTCAAATTGCGCCAAATTATATGTTTATAAAATAAAATCTAAAAAAAAACTTCTTCGTCTAATATTAGCTTCAATTAGATTAGATTAGAAGGAAATACAAGATTAATGTGAAAAACAATTTTTTTTTTTCGTAAAATATGAATATAAATAAATTAAATCTCTAATAAGGGGTTTCATATAATACTGCGAAACACTCGCGTTCAAATTAATGTCGCGCCCGTTCTGAATGTCAATTGACTTTATGCCGAAGTCTTCGGATCAAAAGTTAGCAAATTGATTTCCGACTCGAAAGGGAAAACACGAGAAAACATTTCTGACAAATACACATTGCTAAGGAACTGGAGATTGAGTTATTACAATGTTGGAAATAATTTAATGTTGAAGCGAGTTTTAATAAAATATTTCTGTTAGACTTCTTTTGTTTGTTCTTGAAGAAGGTAATTATAAAATTATGTATGATTATTGTCTTGTAATAACGGTTTTTTTTAATGACAGCTTGGCTTATGATTTGAGCGAAAACAGCTGCTATTTGAGCTACCATAACTCCTATACTCAATGAATATACATAGTACATATAATAATATTTAAATAGGTGATTAATAAAATAAGTCATCTCCATACTCAGCTCAATGTTAAGTTAGAATGCGGTCATTGTTACGAAGACAAGCAGTTGACCACACGGCTCAATCACTTCACGGGCGTTACGCTTGAAATGTTTGTAAACAACTGTAAGATAAATCTCTTTCTCACTGTGATTGATTGCTGGTCTATTTTTAATTACTTTTACACTCTTTTTAGATTGCATTATATTAATTATTGTTTTAAAAACAATCAAATAAAACTCAGAAATTACTATTAGCAGAAAATATTATTTGCGAGTTGTTTATACAAGGAACCGGCACGAAGGACCATTTTATAAATGTATTAAAAAAACACATTCATATCTTAGAATTTCAGTCTTCATAGTAACCCATTTGTTACAAAATAATGTTTGCATAATAATACATTAACATATACCTACAGACTTCATCAAACAACCGCCATTTTAGACGATAGGTTAGTTCAATTTACATCTTAGGAGGATGCCGAAACAATTATTACGGTAGTGAGAAATTCGTATTTATTAATGTTAATTAAATTTATCTTTGTCAATATGTGCGAACAATGATTACACATCCGAAGATCCTATTAATTGCATTAGATTCGTTGTTGTAGCGTGAATAAACAAATTTGGCTTCTAAGCTTGTGAGTTTAAAGCTCTGGGTAGTTTAAAGTGATCTATATATTTGGAGGGTAAATGAGTGGGTGGGCCGAGGAATCTCATTACGTTTGTGTTTCACAGGGAATGTGTTTCATTACCCCATGAGTACTGTACTATAATTAAACACACATTTTGTTATACGTATTAGTGAAGGGTAGCCCTTATTTGCATGGTCTTAAAGTTTGAATTGTTTTATGTTTTTGTTTAGGGAAATGTTTGGTTTTATGTACTCAGTGCTAAATGATTTTCGCGTCAACCAGTAACTGTACGTCGCGAATGCTTTAACATAACACTGTTTATTTTTGTAATAACTCTTTAAGTATACAATTTATTTAAATATATTTTTTAATACTTTTCTAGTTTTCCCTACATTTAAAATATTATTTAGAATTGCAAAATGAAATTAAAACCAATTTAGTGTTAGAAACAATTAATATTTAATTGATTAAAACAAGCCACCGCACTACGCGAGTTGTACCCACTAGAGAGATCACGTAGTACTTGTTCAAGATGGCGTTGTCGTTGCATACTACCTAATATTACAACTTATTGATTAACTGAATATTATGTCGAGTTAATTAAATTAGTTCCTCCGAGAAACATTGTGATATTGTTCGCTTCTCTGTCTCAACTAGATATTTTTACTTAGGTAAAATAGTAAGCACTGATAACGAAGGATTAGTTTAAAATAACGGCTTTGATCTGCTTTAGGAGTTATTTTCTTATAATTTTTGAAGATGAATGATGGAGTGTTCGAGGAATTTAATGTAATAAGCACTTACAATTTCTTTTGTAATGAATTCTTATAAATTGTTTTATATATAGCTAATATTTCTAAGTGTTAAAAGTAAAGCCGAGAATGAATCCTTAGAGCACGCCCTGGGTGCTTTAATAACTTCACCCCCCTCTTTCTTTCCCCTTAGATTCTTACTTTTTTTTAAATAGTACAGGAGACGTTAAGAGTCAATTTATAAAATATTTGGTTATACCTATTGGAATATACCTATTAGTGTTTGTATTTTAGCCACTTTGGGCTAAGTTACTTTGGTACAGATTTGATTAACGGATCTACGGTTTGCTCTGTTATAAAAATAAAAAGAATAATTGCCTCATTTACTTTTCTTTCGTTTTATGGGCTCTTCAAAGATGATACTGAAACGAGACTTCAGGACTGTGATCTACACTAATAACCAACATGAGTCTA
This sequence comes from Tineola bisselliella, assembly GCA_028551675.1. Lineage (NCBI taxonomy): Eukaryota > Metazoa > Arthropoda > Insecta > Lepidoptera > Tineidae > Tineola > Tineola bisselliella. The sequence continues at coordinate 195,408 of JAPWLS010000899.1, read as the reverse complement.
CCCACAATTTTTTTAATGCAATATCATTATCACTAATTGTGCAATCGGTGATTGAATCTATAAGTTTTCATGTCTTTCAGTATGGTCAAATTTAAAATTTCGTACTCGTTTTATACAGAATCAATTTATTGTGTCAGTTCCATAGTATCAACAATAGGATAAATAAAATATTAAACATCTATTCTTTACCTAACGTGGAGGCAAAAACGATCGATCATCTTTCTAGATGGTCCTACAATCAGACAGTGCTGTTTATAGGAAATTTTGAGAGCAATGTTGAGTTGTTTTAGATTTGGATATGTTTTGATAGTTGTTTATATATTGTACTATTTGATACATTGAGTTACCTAGTAATACAGGTTTTTGAACCTAGTACAGGGGCCCTTGCTATTTTTGTTGTTTTTTTTAAATAGGGTTGCGAAATTGGTCTTGTGCCGCTGGCTCTCAAACTAAACACGCGTTTAAATGTAAAAACACTACCATTACTCTGGTTTATAAGGAAAACGAAGAGAAAATGATATTTCTGAGTAAATACTGACTTTTTGCTTATTTAATACCCCCTCGTTTGTTTGAGGACTTCAATGGAGTATGATATTTTTCTCTTATGTTTGTTTGCGGTGTTAGGCTTAGCGGCTAGGAGATTTAGATTGTAACAATGTAATTATTTTGAGAAATATATGTTACGTCACTATTTAATATGTAATTCATATTGGTTTTATATACATATGTTATGAAAATATTTTCATAACAAAACACGTATCAAGTAATACGGTATTCATTTTATTAAACATATAGAACAATATTTATTTCTCTTTATAGTATTTATTTATATATGCTCTTATTATTATTGTTGTTATTATTAGTTTATATATGGTCGGACCTTATTAACATAGACGGAAGTAACATTTTGGCAATTAATTTTTTTGTTGAAGTAGCTTCAAAATATAGGCACACAAAAGAAACAAATATCATTAATGGACTTAAACTATGTAATGTCCTTTTAATAGTTTTGATTCGTAAACCTATTAAAAACCAAACGTAAATATAATTTCACTAGTTCGAAAAGTCATGCGGCTTACCTACGCGTTTATTATAATTGACGTGCTTTTAAATTAGTCGTATAAAATGGATTTAGTTTTACTCTGTACTGTTATATTTATGTAAAATTAAAGGAAATTATTTAAAATTATTTTGCTTATAATTCCCGCTACATTAGGTCGATGAAGGAAAATAACCTCCACGAACATTCAATAACTTGTCTCGACGCGTTTCGCCATTTCACGTGGCATCATCAGGATACGTGTGGTCGCTTCGGCTTCGCTTCGACGACTGATGATATAATATGTAAAATTGTTTCAATTTATTTGCAATTATAATGTGTAGGAAATAGGTTGGTAGGTAGGCAGGTTATATGAATACAGAAGCTATGCATATTTTAGAGCGCGTAATAACACTCGCACGTGGCTTTCTAAAGGACTCCTCGTGGGAACTAGCAATTTCAGTAAGATGCGCTATATATCGTATATAGACAGGCTGTTAGCAGAGTAACTCTTCTATAAAGCGTGGAATGAAATGAAAATCGTTTATTAGCATAGGCACTAAAGGTTAGACCACAATGGCTTCGGAAAGGCGTATGACGAGTAGAAGATCACAAGGAACTCGTCAATCATAGCATGTACGTAAAATAATTAACAAAAAAAAAACTGAATTTAATTCAGAGAAAAAAAAGTGAATGACAATCTAAAAAATAGTTTAAAAAAATGCATTTGTTTATAAAAAATATATGTTGTATATTAAAATTAAAAACATCTGTTTTCGCTACGTTCTTAGGTTCAGACGCGTCTGATAAACCTGTCTAGATAACTTTGCTTAGGTTTCAGGAAAATTGGGTGCGCTTCATTTGGCACATGTTTCGTTATACAAAACGAGCAATTTCGACTCCACTGTTAGCAGACATGTGTAGCGAGGTTTGTGCTTGTGCTATAAATCCCCGAAGGAAATCTAAAGAAGCATTCCAATGCTCGAGTGAAGATGTATTTTGTGCATGCATTTGGAAAGTTTGCTTCGTTATGTAAATACAGTAATACTCCGCTTTACGCGACTTCGTTATGCGCGGTTTCACTATAACGCGAAATTCAAAATTCGCGCTCAATTGCCCCGCATTACGCAAAAGAGTGCGTATAAACATAAGTAGTCATCAACTTCTCTAAAATCGCGGGAATTTCAGTTTTTTCCGGAACGTATCACTCGCGTAAAGCGGGGCATGACTGTATTAATATTCCCTTTTCGCATATTGCAACGTTTATGTTTTTTTTTAAATAAAGGTGAGTAATTCCAAATTTAAATTAGAATTTAGACCCATCGAGTTAAATACACTAGAGAAGCTAATAGGAACAAAAAACAAATAAAGTTCCTCACAATCCGGAATATAATTGATTTAAAAAAAAATACATATGTGTGTAATAAATATGCTCTGGGAATTGAACATGATACCTTTTTTTTTATTTTAGATTTATTATTATATATTAATTGAATTCAAGTACATCGTTTTTGTATTGTCTTTTGTTTTATGTTGGTATTCTGTTTGTGATATAAATAACTATAGGTAGCTGTATCTGTGGACATATAGAGGTTCTATAAGAGGCAGCAGTGGCTCTCGACAAACAATGGGATAAAAGAGGAGCCGACGTAAAGTGTTGAACACGCGGGCGATGCAGGGTTTTGTCATGTGACCAAATATATGTATAGTCATCAGGATTTTATTATAACTTTTTATGTTAAACGTTATTATATAAAATTAAAATTATTGGAATCACCCTGAAAATCGTTCAGGCTTTCATAACACAAGTTTATTATCGCGAATATTTTTGATTATTTTAATTCGACGTGAGATAAACGCGATAGTAAACCGCTGATTTTAAAAATAAATTAGCATTGTTTTTAAATGTTAAATATTATAATAATAGTTATTTAATTTTAGCATTCACTGCTAAATTATTTTTTTAGAAATATAATTATTATAAGGTTATTTTCCCCATAAGTTATTAATCTTTAACGGATGGTGACACGCAATTTGGGAGGTCAGGGGTGACGAGGCAACACCCCGTCAGGAATTATTCAGTGGTCTCACGGCATGCCAGAAATATTATTGGAAAAACAGAAAAATGTATCATTAGAAATATCTTTAGGTGTACATTTATTATCGCTTATCACCGCTTATCACTTTACGCGGCCCAATTTTTCTATAATTAATTGTAATTTATCTAAGATTAAATGGCACAGAAATCGTTTATGCGTTATTATTAGTCTGACTATGATGCGACTACACTCTGCTTGATGTTGAGCTTCAGATCAGCCTATGATTTGCATTATTGTCCCTTCGATAATATCGAGTATATTAGTTAAAATATGCATGAAACAATTAAACACATAAAGTGAGATAGAAAGAGAAAGATAAAGCACGAAAGAAAGAGAGGCATATACTCAGAAAACAATTAATTTTTTACCTACTATAATCGCTTTTTTTTGTCTGAATGATATCATACGTAAATCTAGTGAAATTTTGCCGCGTAACCTTTCAGATATTAGGGTAATACTAAACTTTCAGTGCAACCCTTCTAAGGGTTAATGAATCATCCTGAAATATTAGCCCTTAATGGCAGCAGAGGTGATTATGCCCTTCGGGTTAGATATATGAATAGTAATTAATCTTTATCGTTATCACACGAGTCACTCGGAGGGCACTTCTATTTGTCAAGTATTCGGTTAGGCTCTCAAGTTTGTGTATGATGTTCATTCGGGGCTCTCACGGGTTAGCTAATGTCTTTTGAGATGTAGACATTCTGTGTAATTATTTTTGACACTAAAAATTATGTAAATGTAAAAGGGAAAAAGAGTGGTTATGTTTTAAAACTTGAACAAACTGTGATTAATTTATTTAAGCTTACGATTGACATTTTGAATATATTTTTATTTTTTTTTATGTCGATATAGTGAAATTTAAACAGAGTAATTCAGTTGAACGCTTGGATATATTTGTATGATATTAAGAAATATTTATGAATTCGCTTCGGTCAGAAGCCAAACTTGAGATCTGTGGGCTTATCACGAATTTTAGTATGGCTTTCGAACCGAGTTCGCTTCAAGTGATTTGTATGGAAATTTAAGCAGCGCCACCGCGTGCGGATTTGGAACTACAATATTTTAGATACTTTTTGTTAATTTTCGAACGTCTCGATCTTTCGTTCATTTGATAGATTGCTGGTGCTCGTTAGTCGTTAGTAAAAATTCATGATCCCGATTGCTAACGGATCCGTTTTACTTGTGACAGCTCGATTCGAAAGCCAGACTAAATTCGTGATAAGTCCACTGTTAAAGAGGCGGCTAAACAATAAAATATTTCATTCTTCAAGACCTATGGTTTAATTCAATATGGCAGGACCCAAGTTGTTATCGTAGATTATCTTAGAAAATTGACGACGGAATCGTCCATTAGTGTTTTATCTGCATTCGAAATTTTCGGGAGTTTGTGTAAAAATATATACTACAATTTTTATTGGGGATTTAAACAACGGTTGGGTCCCCTATCTTTTTACGAAATGGGTCGTTGAACGGGTTTTCTGATTGGACTTGTATAATTTGACCTGTTTCAGGACTCTCACTAAGACTTGTACTCAAATAATCCTAATGAAGGAGTTTTTTTCGTTCATTTTTATTACTTATAACCTAATGGGAGGAACTTTAGCAAAAAATTGTCTAGTTATAGTTGCAGGCTGCATACAACGTGAAGACTGCATTGACATAGTGTCGCTAATTGCTATAGTCGACACGCGTGATGATAAGATAGCAAATTTAAATTTTCCTCAAAACATTCGATAATATTATTTTTATTTTAATTAATGTTGTATTCTGATAATAGATTAGTATCTCTAAATCTTAGAACTGTGTAGATTAATAATGAAGGTAAAATATTAATTTATTTCATATAATGTGAATAACAGTTAATATAATTAATTGTTTCAGGCGTCGCGTTGCTTTGCGGAAATCCATATTAAAGGAAATTATTTAAAATTATTTTGCTTATAATTCCCGCTACATTAGGTCTATGAAGGAAAATAATCTCTACCAACATGCAATAACTTTATTTTTTTAAATTTCGCTTTTGTAGATTTATTTCTTGAATATAATAAAAAATCATTGAACAATCAGCTATTGTGTAATATAGTAATTTCAAATGTTGTATTTTTATACGTTAGTTTCGCATTTTGTTCGCATATTTCATAATAATAATATATGCAGTACATTCATTTTATACTTATCAGTACCAGATATAGTCGACCAGTATTGTCATGTGTCTGTTAATCTCACTGTTGCGGCTCATTTGTTTTGGGAATATCCCTATAGTTACAGACAATTGTGCATGTAGCTTATGTCATCTATATTAAAACAATTGCTCAGTACAATTTAAACATTAATTAGGCCGATATAGAGAAGAATCAATGAAATATCAATACAGAGAGGGGTAGTACTATATTATTACTTATAAGTATAACATTGGAATATTGGATTTACCTGTTGTAGCTGCTGCCTCCGTTCGTTGATTAAGCATAGTCTAGTACTGAGTTGCTATGACAGATAAAACCCAAATAAATAATAATATCCAGAAACTCTATGTGACAGGAAACGTAATACAAATCCACGTGATGACGTCACAATGGAGAGTTATGACGTAGTATATCAACGTTTCCTGTATTACCTTTACATGCGAATTTACATATTGTAATAGAATATATAATATTGCACGCTTGCGGTCTCTTAGGGATAGACAGTGGTAAAGGATAACTTAACTGCTTTAGTCGGCTAAACACACAACACACACGCACGCAATTGGTTATTTTATGTCAGCGGTTCTCAAACTTGTTTGGCGAAGGAAAAAGCCTTAATATAATTATAAAAATCTGATTTATATGTATTTATGAATAATCATATTGCAATGTAATATTTAGTTGGAATATTTAGATGTAACCTTATAATCTCCCTTTGGTAGGTATTTTGTGCAGTATTTTAGCCCTAGGGTTCCGCGGAACACACTTTGAGAATGGCTTAGTCTTAATTGTTTAAATTAATTAGTATAATGTACGAAAGAGCACTATCTACAGAATGACTAGTTCTGTAGATAGATCGTTATTGTATATAGGGTTTTGTATTTTTGGCTAAATGAAGATTATTATTATTGCCTATTAAGGACTGAATTTGATGGTTTTAGGATAAGAACAGTATATACATAGAATCGTTATACTTTTTTTTTCTAAATTACAATAAATATTTATTTCCTATCAAACCGAGATTTATACATTGTATAGGTATATTTTTGTCATAAGTGTATCTTCAAGAATAAATGAAATAATATTATAGTCATGAATATATAGTGTAATAAATGAAACGGTATTATAGATCAAAGCTCCAAATAGCGCCTTTATTAATTTTCATCCAATCAAAAGAGGAGAGAATACGAAACTTCGTGAAATTCGAGGTATTGTTGAAATTTCGTATTACATATTATAAAAGATTCGTTGTGAGGTATTCGCAAACATTATTTAACTAAAAGATTAGGCGAATATATTTGTTATGATATATTTATTTAATTTTTGGGTAACGCTTTAGTTAAGAACCCCAGGAATTACCAATGTGCCAATTTAAAAGAAAAAGTTATCGCGGCCGTCTTACTCAATATAGAACTAATTCTAACCTAACCTAACCTTTTCGTTATTCGTACAGTCTTGGGGTCCTCAACTAAAGCCAAGCCAATTTTTGTTTAGAGGTATTTATGATTGTGTTCTGGTTTAGTACTAATAATTATCTGGTTGGTTGATTATAATAAGATAATCGTGAAATAAAGATTTTGGATTTGATTTTTGATAAATTTGAAATATATTGTATTTAACAAAATTAAAATAGATACAGATTATTATTGCATTTTTTTATTATTTTGATTAGATACGACGTTCGAAACTAGCTGTCGTGGTCGCGATGAGGCTGATGACGATATATAATACTTCTGTATAACAAAAGAAATACGATAATTAATTATTTTAATTAGTACGTACACATTTAGTACATTGTTTTAAAATAATATTCTTGTGTATATTATTAATTGAAAAACAATTCATTGTGATGATACAAAACAGATGTCAGTTTCGTATCAAATTCAAATGCAGGCCCACTTCATTTGATGCCATTTGGATTTTGATGGCATCTAACTTGTGGGCGTGAATAATCCCTGTATGTTGTTGCTGTAATAATTTTGTTCTTAACTATTATATTATGTTGGTTCATACGTGATTCGTCACGTTTCAGTATTAACTTGGAAATATAAGTATAGACATCCGCACAGTACGTACTCGACTCGGCAACTAATTGAAGCCTTCAATAATAAGTCATAACAAATAATAAACGTAAACGAATCTAACCGTGTTATGTGACGATCGCTCCAAATGGTTTCTAATCACGAGAACTGACATCGATAAATGTCAAGACTTCACTTACTTGATTGTACTTGACTCAATGATAGCTAAATTGTTATTATGGTTTTGTGTTTATTTATTTTTGAGTGGGCCGTTTTTATGGTTTCATCGAAATATGTTTGATACTAATAGTCGACGTTATTGATTACGTTAAAATATAGATTGGTATTTTTATAGATTCTAGTTGGTTATATTCCCGGGTCATATTAGACGGAATTAAAACATAGAAAACTTTTTTCTTCAAGTACCACTTTGTACACATTAGTTCTAATATAAATAATATTGTACCCATTTTAACAAAATGTTGTATCAAAAACAAATGCGCTTTATTTTTTTTATAAATAGCCCACCGTATAACCACACTCCGTATTAGGATAGATAAAGAGTCCTGATATTAAGCAGATGTCTGCGTGCAACAGTCGACTCCACTATGCCGGCTTGAGGAGACGAATGTGCTCTGTCCAAATTAACAGGGCACACTCCTTTCGTTATCCCGATATAATATCTACGAGATTATGCGATGTGCCATTTATAACGATATAGGTAGGTATTATGCACATGTGAGCAATCAGATTTCCAATAGGTTATCCTCGTTAATAGGACGGATTAACGTATCCGTCTGTTTTTGAGCTATCGGCTTGTTCATTAATCATTAACGTTTAATTCTCGCATGTATGATATTGTTGTTGAAGATTTAATGCGAAAATTGAAAGCATACTTTGATGCTCCAATTAACTTTTTTAATAACGGCTTCGAGAGATTTTTATTGTTTGCGCAGTCAAGTCAAACTTTCAACGGAGTTTCGGAAGGAAATTGAAAATGCACATTATTCTATTTTGAGCCATTTCGACGGGACGCTCCATCGGGCGTTGTGTTCTTGGGCGACTTTGTAAAAATCACAATTGAAACTTTACGATACTATTTTTATGCGATTTTTCTTTCAATGTAACACAAAGTAGTGGCAAAGTCTTTTCGTTTCTTTCTCGAATGGAAATAGTTGTGCGAGTTGATCGGTGAAAAGTTGTTTTTTAACAACTTCTTTTCATTCCGATCCTTCGAAGCGTTCCATTCATTTTATTTTTATTATTTTTCCGTAATAAATTGATTGGTTTTTTTTTTGCGACAAATAAAAGCTTTTTAATGAAGTAGGCACCTACAGAATTATTACAAAAATATGTTTCTTTCTATACCGATTTTTTTTATTTAACACTTCTTGTATAAGAATGAAGTATTTTGTTAGTAAGACAAATGTTTTTGTCTTCTACGTTTCGAAAGTTTTGCAGCCATCGAGAGCTTTTAAAATAGAAAGAGTAACATTTGGTTATCAAATCATTCATAATTATAATAATAAATAAACATTAATGACTCATTCTTAATTATCTCAAGCTAAAGGTCAGAATAAATGGGCGAAATCCCGAGCGAATAAAAAAAGAGGCTCTCGTGTAGACAATAAATGGAACGCTTCATCATATCAGAAATGTTTGGCCACTGTATTCGTCTAGATTACGGTGAGCCTGACCGTCACTGATTAGGGATTAGTGAGCCCATTCGCTGGCAGATGAGTTCCATTTCTTTGGCCTTAGTTTTTCAATAGGTTTTCGGGTTTATCCGTTCGTTTTATAAATGTTAGTGGGATGCCGTTTTTGGTATATAAAAGTAATGTTGGTTTGGGTTTCAAGACGTTTATTGTTTTTAACGCGGTTAAGTTTTGAGTTTATTGATATTATTTAATCAAATAATAATGAAAATAAAATATTATTCTAGACACTCTGTATTATGGGTAGGCTGGACAATTGAGAAAACAAAGATACGACGTTTTGAAACAACCAAATTAAGCGCATTATAAAATCTTTATACTAGTGTTATATACTCGTATGTAAAAGTTATGATTAGATGGTAGTTATGTAAATTTTTAATATGAATTGTATAATGATAGGTGACTATCACATTGTCTGTAGTCGTTAACGAGCTTCATAAATGATTACACGCAAGAAGGACTTCTATTTCCATAACTACGACATATACACCAACTAGTTACATTATATTCTATAAGAAAAAATAAGGATCAAAATTTTTCTTCTCATGAAAGCACGGTTCAATGATAAAGTCAATGTTAAATTATTATGGTAATTTTAAGACAAACCTTATGTTGATACACGGCTTACATTTGGTTGAAAATGTAGTCGAGAACCCCCCTTTAAATTATTCTAAGGTCGGTATCAACATTTACATGAATGGGGATCCTTTACAACAAAGACTTTGGCTTCCTTCCTTAGCCTAGCGTCCTTTTGTCTTACCATACAACGGGGACGACGACGTGTGAGACAGATACGCCGTTATACAGGATGTAACTTACTATGATTTCGTTCGTAAACTTATGTTGATGACGTGACACTTTTGTTATTAACAATGAATACAGAAAAATAATACAATAATGTTAAGATTCTTGTAGCTGATAGCTGTCGTTTGTTTTTTTTTTAAATAATAGACTACCATCTGAATATATTCTGTCTAGTGTGTGGGTTTTCTCGAGCAGGGACGTTACTGTCACAGATAATGTCTGAAGGCGATTTCACTACGTTGAATAATGACTAGTTTTTATTATTTAGATTTTAAATTAGCTTTTATCTTAGAATGACTAAAGCAGCCATTCTCGAAGTGGTGTTCCGCGGAACCCTAGGGCTAAAATACTGCAAAAAATGCCTACCAAATTATAAGGTTACATCTAAATATTCCAACTAAATATTACATTGCAATATGATTATTTATAAATACATATAAATCAGTTTTTATAACTATATTAAGGCTTTTTCCTTCGCCAAAAAAGTTTGAGAACCGCTGGACTAATGTGTTAGTAGTTTCGCCGACATAGTATGTTAACTGTATTTAAACGATTTTACAACGATCGAAATATAAGGACGTTATAAAATCTGTTAGTTACGTTGATAAGTAATATTTATTTAATAAGAATTGTATAAGATAAAAATAAGTTACAAGGACGCTTGCCGTTCACTATTTGATTTTATTTTGTATTTTTGCAAGAGTATATACATATTTGGTTTTCTATATTTTATTATTATAGTTACTATTATGATATTATACTTAAATTGTATCTTAACTCGTGTTGAAGCTAAATCGAATAGCTCAATAACTTGTATAAGAATTCTGGGAACTATTGAGCGTCGAACTATCGATGTCGGTATAAATTCAATTTACAACAAAGTTTGACGATGTTCTTAATAATGCAAACTATCGCTTCTTCATTACGTCTCCTAACTATGGAGTTTATTCGTTGTCAGTGTGTCAGTTTTAGTAGAGAATTTCTAGTTATCTTTTTATATGTGTTGATAGCATGTGCCACAGAATAGTAGGTAATGAAATGAAATGAAATGAAAATCGTTTATTAGCATAGGCACTAAAGGCGTGCACTTGCTCATCGTTAGACTCTATCGTGACTTCGGGAAGGCGTATGGCGAGAAGAATATCACAAGAAACTCGTCAATCATAGCCTGTACATAAAGTAATAATAATTAAAAAAAACTGAATTTTAATTCAGAAAAAAAGTGAATAACAATTTATAAATCATATTACACAGTGATTACAATAAATGTCAAATTAATAACATATATGTATATAAAATACATGTATATGTACTTATATTTAGTCTTTATATGGATGTTTATCTGTTTGTGTTGTCCTAATTTGGGGTTAAGGCATTGTATATATATATGTATTTATTATTATTACTATAATTTAAAATGAGACTGACATTGTTATTATAATACTTATATTGGGGGATTCTGTCAAACGTTCAACTGAATCACCCAGTATATATGGCAACCTTATCACTTAGTAGCTATCGTTTCTAGGGAACCAACTTGTACAATAGTTCCAAGAAGAATATGGAGGTATTAACAATAGACATGTCATTATAGGGAAGTTTAATTCGACGTTTTGCGATTGCTTATCTCCGCCGGTGTATATGATGAATAAATAAGGAAAAAAGTTTATTGTCCATTTAGTTTTTATTTCGTCTATAAAAATAATTGTCTTATATATGACATATAAAGATGGAAATGGAAATAGTGTTAGTTAATTTGGCGTTTATGACGTTTTATTAACTATCATCATTGTATCGCGTTTGATGATGACAACGTTAACTATCGCGCTTTGTGTGGGCATTGTCACGTTCCGAATGTTTACTCGGATTATTATATGGCACGATATTCTTTTGTAAGTCTATGATATACTGATTAACGAGACAAAAAGAGATGGATATATCGATAGAAACAATGTTTTCTCAGTCTGTCTCCTTGGGTGTCGTGGAATGTTTAAGTGGTGTCTTTCACCTGATACATATTGTACTGGGTATCTTATATGTAGCTATGTATTTATAAAAACTCAATGCAGCGGTTCTCAACTTTTTTGGCGAAAGAAAAAGCCTTAATATAATTATAAAAACTGATTTATATGTATTTATGAATGTTGCAATGTAATATTTAGTTGGAATATTTAGATGTAACCTTATAATCTTCCTTTGGTAGGTATTTTTTGCAGTATTTTAGCCCTAGGGTTCCGCGGAACACACTTTGAGAATGGCTGACTTAATGTATTCGCTATTGGTACTTGTGATAGTCAAAATTAATAATAGATATTATATAATTTGTTTTGATTATTAATCAAAACGTATACTTATTCAAATGATAATATGGTAGTGAATAATTTGTAGTAGTAGTGTCATTAGTGGTAGTGTCATTTGTTTTTTCCTGGAAGGCAATGTACGGACGAGGCCGAACGTATTGCAACAATTTAATTGGTTTTTGTTCTGAAGTAAACACCGACGAAATTTTTAAAAGGCAATCAATATGAGACGCGCTTTTTTCCTTAACTTTTCTTTGTCTACACAAAAAGAAACACAATCATAGTTATACCTCATTTTGATTGTCCAATTGGAAGTGTTATTAAAATATATGACGTAGAAGTTATTACAAAGTAATAAATACATTTATCGTATAATTTATTGCGTCCTATATAAATCTTGTTTTTAAACTACAATCTTATTTCTTTATAAGACTTTTGTATACCTAATATTAAGTCTGTAATGATCTAAAATCTCCTATGGTTTGGGTTTCCAAATAATATGACAAATGAAGATAACAGTCATTTGTTTTCTACTACTTTTAGGCCCGAGATAGAATGAGAATGCAACGCCAGCGGTTTCTCCCTCTTTTTACATGCGAATCGGTCCCGAATAATAGCTTTTTTTTGTTAAGTTATTAAAAATTACTATCTAATGTTTATATAAATTTCTCTTTATTCATTAAATTGTTGCAACCGCATTCGTATTATAATTGTATATTTCGTCAACAAAACGAAACACACGCTGATCTCATTCGAATGGTGCATAAAAAAATAACAACGAAGCGCGTTTTTAAATCAATTTTTTTTATTAAAATGTGCAAAATGTAATGAATTAAATTTGTTTGCGTTTTGTTTTTATAAAATTTAATATTGAATTTTAATAGTTATGGGCTTTATTTTATTTATTTTGAACTAAATTGCGTTTTCGAATATCAATAAAAAATGTAATGCTGCAACTGCAGTTAAAACGCAGAAGTAAGCCGCAAAAAGCCTCTTAAATTAGTTTAAGCATGTGTGCTAATAACTTAAGATAATTGTTAATATATTTAGCTAATCAGTACAATTTATCTCGTTTTCACCAATATCAGAATCTCTGATTATACAATAACATAGAAGGAAAATAAATAGGGGTTGTCTAGTCATATGCGAAAAGCGTAGGCGTTCTGGAGAAAATGCTACATGGCCGGATGTTTGACAACGTGTTTGCTCTGTAAATATTTTTATAATTTAAATTTATAATAAATATTTATGGATATATTTGTATATAAATTAAATATTTACTTTAATAATTTTATTTCCTTGTGTAATTTACTTATAAATGAACTTGCAAGAAAATTTCTTTGAAAACGTACAATCCTGTTTTGAATTCTCATATTCTATTAGTCTTTGATGTTACATTTATACCCTTTTCAGTTAAAAGTTTTTGGTCCTTTTTGGAGCACAGCCTCCAATATATTGCCAAAATTAGACGGAGCTTAATTTGATTTTGCTAGCTATATCTATGCCATGAAGGCTGGCACTAAACAAACATTAATTTTAACTGGTTTAATTAAACGTTTGCGTAAATTTTTACAATAGACTTTCGAATTCAGTTTTCAGTGATTCAATATATACATATTCATATGTTGCCCTGTCCTAAACTATAAGTATCAAGGCAAGAATAACACGAAATCCAGATGCAATGTTAAAGCATGTGTTTTATATATAGTATACAGGCTATAGGTTGTTTTTTTTTTAAATTAGAAAAATATATTATGCATTAAATCTGTATGTGTTACGAACTCTTTTTTATTTATGTTTTTTACTTTTTATAAAGAATGTAATTGTCACATTTTGATATGTGTCTGCAACTTCAACGCAATAATAAAGCACGTACCCGAAACGAAAAAGTGTTTAACTGAAAAACAGACCATCTATTGCCACGACACCGGCTCTAGATCACTATTTAGAACGCACACATCACCTATTGACATCACAGTATGGTTATTTTAAAATTCATTCATCTATATATATTAAAATCAATGGCACTTTTCGTTGTAATTTTATAACTCAAGAACGGGCTCACCTATCCAAACCAAATGTTTAGGCTTTGTTCGGACTATTTAGTAGATGGTTTACGTGAAGTTTGCACAAAATCGGTAGAGCGGTTCTTCATTTATCACATTTTTTGTAACAAATTAATTCAATAAATGGCGGATTGTGCTGTCAAATTGAAACTATTTTCAGTGTTGACAGTAATTGAAACTTTTTATGTCATTCATGCTGTTTGATGCATGATTTTGATGTTCCAATTAATTTTTTTTAATATTTCACTTTATACGTAGCGAAGCACGTACCGGACCGCTAGTTTTATATAAATAGAGTCGATGGTTTTACCCAAAATATGTAGTAACTATGTTACAAAACAAAAATTCACAGAAGTACTATAGATAGAGAACGGAAACGAGTGGCTCATTCATTAGGATCCCTTTCCGTTAAGTGTTGGAGGTTTGTTTAGGGTTCAAGCGCCTGTATATTAGTTTGCCACTCACCAGAAAGGGCACAAGTAAGTCATAAAATGCCAATTTCTTTAAGGGCGTATATTTCTTGGTAAGGACAAGGGATTTTCTCAGGGACCATAACTTTTCAGTCGTTTATGTGTATGATAATAAATGTTGACTATATGTAATGTATTACAGTTTTAAGTGTATTTTTAGGGTAGACGCAGTTTAAGGGTGTCTTTTCGTGTTACTAATAAACGACTAACAAAATTATGATATCAAAGACATGCCGAACATGAACAAAATAAAAAACAGATGAATAAAATAACAGTTAATTAAGAAAAAATAGCTCTTAAGCTTTATAGGAATATTTGTAGGTATAATAAATTTGATAAAAAATAAAATAGTCCAAAACGAATTTGCATTAGCACTGAGATAATTTCGGCGGGATTGGAATCTCCATTGCTTGGTCACACTCACACTTGGCTTTCACTTCTTCAATTTTACAGGAGGTAGGGTTTGTGTGTGACAACTAACATAACAATATACCGGGTGATTCAGTCGAACGTTTGAACCTGAAAAGCGATATACTTCTACAATATAGGTTAGGATATACTCAATTAACATAATACCGTATTTTTGGCTCTAAACGTGTAATAGTAAAGATGTCCGTATAGAGTATAGACTGTTTACTTTGATCCAAAAATTTAGTTACAACCTGCATGTTACTTAGTTTCACTTCGGTTAAGCCGAGATCATTTTCATCCAAGACATGGGTACGAAGGAGCGGATATAAAATAAACATTGCCTCTCCTTATGTCAACCCGAAGCGGTCACTTTTATGTTTATTACTGATGCGACTTCACTTGAGCTTTTTTCTCTTGAATAACTCGAGTACAAGTTGCTTTGACTGTCCTAGTTAATTATATATTTTTTTGTATCAATAAAAACAAGATAGTCGGAATAAATTCGCTTTGTATTTTAGAAATTATTTTGACAATTATGTACCTATATCTCTAATGTGTTACAATATTTTTCCGTTGAAATTTAAAAATATATTAGATAAATTTCTTATTTTGCAATCATTATTAAGCTTATTATCGTCTTTAATATAAACTATGTTGAAATTTCTGTTATTAAATTGCTTATAATATATCGACAAATAAAAAACCTGGTATTTTTTGTATAGGGTAACATTTTATGAGTATTACTAAGCCAATCGCTTATCGCGGTTTAACCTCAAATTAAAATGGCTTACTATTAATCGTTCGTATAAATCCTTTCTTTCTAGCTCCTATACTTATAGGAAATTGTGACAAATATACTTAGGGAGGTCGCATCCGATGTTTTTCTTTCTATAGACTGATTAATGACGTTCGCCTGAAGAAGACGGCGGATGAAAAAGAATATCATTCCTTATTCTATATCTCGTCTCTTAAAAACAAACGTCAAGGAAAATGTATTATACTAATTATTTTATGTATTCATTTGATTATTTTTAAAAAAGGAACACCGATGGAAGCGAATTTACTTTTCATATAGGTATAACTTTTTAATTTTATCTGCATTCGGTTTATTATTATTTATTTATATTCAATATTATATTCATTCTTCCATTTAATTAAAAGCAGATAGGTAGATATATAACATATTATTTAAGCAATATTAATGAACTTCAAATGTTCAACTGAATTACACGTTATATATGAATATAATAATAGTGATAATATTATTAATAATAAATTATTTAATGCACAAAAATAACAAAAAGCTAATTTAATGCCAGTTAACCTTTGGGAGATGTGAGCGGTGTTGTAAATAGTGCAGATTAAAAAAACAAATACAAAATAACATACATATAATTTCAGTTATTATTAGGTTAATTACTAATGACCACCTTTTTATTTTTCAGGTATTTATAATTATTCATTTTAGTACAGTTTATCTTTGGTAAGTTTTATACATTTTTTTTTTAATATAAAAAATGATATTTTTTTTATAAAGATAACTTTCTTTAAAGATGTTGTGAATAAACCATCGGAATTAAAGTTTCAAAATAGGCCTCGACTTTAGCGGTTTAATGACGAGTTTCGTGTCCTTCACAAGGAAGGAATATGAATGATTAAAATATTTCATTAAAACTTTCGTCCACACTTTCATTATAATTAGATTAGTTACAAATTACACTTTAGGCACACTTTCGAATAATGCGACCCGTTTAAACTAAGTGTAAATAGTGAAACATTATATCGATATGTGTATTATAATTATTTATTTATTTCTATCTATTATATCTTTATTTTTTATGCCACTGTAACAATTTGCTAGTTGTAACTAAATATTTGTTTAAAAGTTCAATTTTTTTTTTGTATTTAAAAAAGGGATTCAGTATAGTCGTAAAAAATATGAAATATAGAAAACACATGTTTAAGTAATGGACTATTAGTCACTTGGTCGTGCCGCATAACACGTCCGGGAATGAGAGATGACGTAGATTCATAACCTATCGTTGCATCAGGCGGCATTTTTATTTCGCCGCCTAATACCTATTCGTTTCTCTTTCTTACACCTTTCCTTTACTATACCTATCCCGCTCACATCTTTCAAACGTTTTCTTTCACATTAGCACTTTAATAAAGATGAAACTCCTTTTATAATACCTATATAAAAATAAGTTTGTAAATTGTAAAAAATATCTAGATTTCTATAACATGATACTGATGAAAGATATACTACGTTCTGATCGAAACTCATAAATATTTATGCAAACGTGGCCGTGAGAGGTTTTCAAACGAGTTTTATTGTGAAACGTAAAGTTTTGTGGTTAACCGACACAGTTTTGGTCTCTACGTTTTGATATATATGGGATTTTCACTTGTTTCTCATGCACGCTGAATTATTAGAAAAGTTATAAGTTGCGATTTCAGTGGTTTGTTTAGTGATTTTTATTTTAGATTTTTGGAGTTCATGTTGAAAGTTTTTTTATTATTAACCTACTGTTTTTATTTATTACGTATTAGGAAGTATAGATATTAGAAGGTATAGACACTCCAACTAATATTGAGCTAGAAAGAAACAACTGCCTGTGATTATTGCAATTGTTTTTTTTTTTTGACGTAGAATAGAATGACATTAATTATATTTGAATTTAATAGGGTTGAAATGTATATTTGAATATGCAGTATTATGCAGTGTTTTCATGCGAACGCTCGAGGCGTTGTATGGTTTAATATTGAATATTCGTGGTTATAAATGAATGGGTTTTGTATTACGTAGGTAATTCTAATATTCTGTTTAGTGAAAAAATAGAGGCAGACAGAGTAAATGTAAAATAGAATTTATAATAGGAGGATACTAAGAAATTGTATTTGCATAATATTATTTATTAGATTTAAAAATGTGATTTGTAGATGGAAATTGATATGTAATTATACACACTAATTAATATTATTTATCGGATTAAAATAATTAAGAAATAATAATTATACAGTTCTCGATTGGATTGGTTCTGATTGATTGTTCTGTGGGCTTATCACGAATTTAGTCTGGCTTTCGAATCGAGCTGTTACAAGTAAAACGGATCCGTTACCAATCGGGGTCATGAATTTTTACTAACGACTAACGAGCACCAGCAATCTATCAAATGAACGAAAGATCAAGACGTTCGAAAATTAACAAACAGTATCTAAAATATTGTAGTTCCAAATCCGCACGCGGTGGCGCTGCTCAAATTTCTATACAAATCGCTTGGAGCGAACTCGGTTCGAAAGCCAGACTAAAATTCGTGATAAGCCCACTGATGGGCCCACTTTTTGTGTATGTTTTTATACGTATTGTGTAAATGTACCACTAGATGGCGTTCTGTTTAGGAACGTTTGGCAATTGTTTTTTTAAATTTTATTTAAATTGTGTAAAATGTAGCTCGATACGGTGCAATTGCAAGTGTGGTTTTGTTTCCTATCCTTGGGTGTCATCGTACGTCATTTTTGAGTCTTGTACGTACGTGTAAATATTATTATTACACTCTGTTAAAACAATGTAATGTAATATTTTATAATTACAAAATGTAAGCGAAAATAAACATAATTTTGTTTGAGCATAAAACGGGAAAGATAATCCCATTCGAACGGTAGCGGTAGTCTGAAAGATAAACAAGTGAAACTCTATGCCTGTGTCCGCTAATTGCTTAAGTTTCGACGGCGCGGTTTCTTGAGACAACTCGTCCCATTATAACTTTCAAGTTTTGAATGCATCTGTATTTTATCTATACTAATATTCTAAGGAGGTAAATTTTGCATATAGGGGGTGCCGTAAGGAACATGAATCTGGAAACTATGACAGAGGTATTTTTGGGTTAACAGTTGTACGTGACCAGGGATGGTTATTGAAGCCACATTAGTCAATTCAATATATATTATATATATGTAGTTATGTTTTATATTATATACTTACTATAACTTTTAATATTGTTATCGAATAGACGCTTCAAAGCGAAGGCGCTGGTCATCTCTAGACAGGAAATCCCTAGTGAGATGAACAGTAATCGGTTTATGAAGGAAATACAATTACCACTAACTTAGGTTTAAGATGATCCGCACGTATTTAGTTTACTTATTTTAGACATTTAATGAAATAAAACTAAAATCTTTTTTTTTTTGTTGTGGTAAGTAATAATGTTGCCGTTGGTCATTCGCGAATATTATTTAAGTAATTGAGAATTTTTACGGTTTATTATTGTGTTAATTTTTATTATTTTAATGCGTTGTTTTAAATGCTTTATATTTATAGCCTTTGTGGTCGCTGCGGGACTAATAGTAAAATATTATTTTTTATTTATTGTAAAAATGCTACATAATATATAAAACAATATAAAAAAAGTTAAGTGCACGTTTAAATAAACGAATAGTAGGTATATGTTACGTTTGTTTTTGTTGAAATACAACTTGCTTGAAATACAACTGCTTTGGCTATTTCGAAGTTAGTCGATCGTCCCAAGGGTCGAATTGTTGCGAGTAAAGTTGTCCTATGGCCGTACGTCGTTACCCTATCGCGGACTTTATCTGTCAGTTTGCCGCGACTAAGAACTCGCCTTACATATTAATTTTAATAAATTTTCGTGGTTTTATTCCGTTGTTCCACTTTATAGCCTTAATAGTTGAAGTTTATGTTTTATTAAAGTTAGTAGTTTTTAATGAAATTTTTTAATTAGTTTTTTTTTAATTTTCTCTTTCTGTCTATTTCTCTGTTTTTACCCTTCTTTTTTAATGTGAAATAGTAAAAAGAACTAATCAAATTTCTTGTTTCTGACTGTTAAAAAGACATAATCCGAGATTATCAAAATGCTAGTAGCAATTGAAGCCTATTCATGTCTAAGAGCAACTTCTACTATTAGCATATCCAAACAGTTTGTTAATGGAGGCTTACCATCCGCTCTATATTCGGGTAGGTATAACTATACTAATGTACTAAATAGAAAAAGTTTTATTTTTATTATTCTGATTCTCAACTGCTTAATGTTTTCTAACGGAGCTTTTTTTTAATATGAAAAAGACACGCTAATTATATTTTACGATCTACGACTATTGCGATAGTTGAATAATTAACAAAAACAATATAATCGTATCGGACGTTCCAATTTTGAAATAAAAATAGACACGAATAGCGCATCGCAAATCCTCGTTAGAACTCTTTCACTAATTTTATTTCTGTTTGCCTTTTGAGAATCCTCTCAGGTAGAGGGATTAAGTACGACTCTGAAGTGCTTCTTTTCCAGGCACACGTTCTTAATGTAATTACTTTTGAGTTTCGAGTAATAAGTTTTTTTTATTGCGCGGTAATTAGCAACGTAAATTGAGCGTGTTTTAGTGGTTTTGGTTTTTCGTATTCAAAAAAAAAAATTTCGCAATGTCTCGAAATAAATGAATCAAAATAAATGCGATAAAGTCTGTGTTATCTTCGTATATCTTAATTACAATCTGATTTTAAAAATAATAATCTACATCTATCTTTTCATTTTATATATTATATATAGCTAATATACCGTGATAATAAGGTAAAAATAATGATATTGCAAGTGGGTAATTTTGATATTATTAATCCACGTTTAATGGGCCATTAATTATTGCATATAGCCATAAATTGTGGATTAACATTATTATAGTATACTACTCATGATAATAACGCTTTCAGGCTGTGTTTGGCCTATCACGTTTTGGCAGTAAATGTTTGCTAAGGAAACCGTTGTCGAGGATTAGCCTAATAGTTTAAAATAGCGTTAGAAAGAGAAATATATAGCGTTTATTATAATAATACAATATATCAGGGTCAGCTCCTTGATAGTCCAAGCCATTTTTCCAAATTTGATATTTTTCACAAGCCGCAATTAAATACGTATTTAAATAAGGTATTAAAAAAATGTTGCACTTAGTCTTTCGTATTTGTTGTCAGTAATTTAAAAGACATTTTTAAAAATATAATAGCACAAAAATGAGAAGGAAACTCGAGTACATTTATTAAGAGCCGAAATAATCCTTCAAAGTGCCGCATGTGACTCTCGAAGCGCGTAGGTTGACCTCCCCTGCAATATATGGCAATATCTTCTTATTCGTAGTAGAAAATTACTAATAATGTAGCATTTAAGTGATAGAGCTATTGTAACGCCTATGTTGTTCTCTTAGTAATGTTGGGTCTTTATTGCCGTTGCTTTTGTTTTGTTTTTCAGTCCGACTTTTCACTAGCCTTTTAGTCTTATCGCACTATAATTAATTGTATACTTGATAGTCGCATATATTGAAACAATGTATTATAAGCGTGATTGGAGAAGTAAAATACATGATGAAAGATTACTGTAATTATTGACGATATTTTGAATTGCGGTTTAATTGATTTTCTAGTTTAGAAATTTTAACTAAAGTCCTTTATATACTATACATGTTTCATAATTTAACACAACTATTTATAAATTCAAAAATTCAGAATCAATAGATCATTAACAAACGATGTTGTAGATCGTTTTTTGTTTTGTTTCTTAATCGTTGGGATGTTATGTCTAAAATCTAAAGTCACATAAATCTAGTTCTAGTGGGCTAATGTGGAAACTAGTTTGTATGCAAAATGTGCTTAATGGCATTATGTGAATCTGGATCTACTCTACACACGTCACGTAATGTTACATTACTCGGCGAAAGTATCAAAAATAATGTCACTTTCGGAGTTTTCTTATACAGCGACAAATTTATCATCAGCGTTTTTCAACGGTAGTGTATTTAGGATTTCTCACCAGAGATTTTGCTGAGACCCTTCTATAAATCAGAACGAGCGTCGGGCTGTTCTGCTGAATAAAACAGCCATGCGGCGCTTAATATTTATGTGGTAACGTCCGAATCCGTGAAAGTAGACGCGAGCGAGCTTTAAGACGCCATGTTAACATGCAAACGGGTTTTCAGACATTTGACTGAATTTTATCGCTTATATTTTTTATAATAATAATAATACAATTTTTTAATGTCTAGGATATTTCTGCCAGTTAACCTCTGGGATATGTGAGCAGTGATGCTTGGAATAGTACAATAAATACAAAATAATACATAAACGATTTTGGTTATTGATAATTACTTTTATCTTATTTATTTATTTCTTTTATTATAATTAAATATTATTATTATTATATGAAGAAATGGCGATCTTAATAATGTGTTTCTTAATATATTTTAATACAATTAGTGACCCTATCAATCATGTTAAAAACTAGCGACCTTATGTAAATCATGATTAAAATCACCCTCGTTTTTTTATAATTCTGACGAAGTAAATGTTGAATTAGTCACAGGAAGTAACTATTGTACCTACTTAGCGATTTTGTATGTACTACGGGTAAACGGTGAGCTATACCGCTGTAAGGGCTATTTTATCACTTTAAACTCATTTGGATTTCAACTGTACAATAGCTGGTCAATGGTTCCTAATTACATAATACCTGTTTGTTCTTCGTGGGTGGATTAGGAAAATATTTTTCTTGTAATACAATCGGGGAAACAATATAAAAAAGTAAGCGAAGTTCGCAAACAATCTCTTAAGATATTTATAAATAAATGTATACATACAAGAGGAAAAGAAACAGATGGTAAAATCAAATTGACTTCTGAGCATCTGAGGGTTATATTTCAAAATCACTGGCAAACCCTCAAGAGAATAACTGCCAACATTTATCATACGAAAATGCCTGCTCCTATGACCCACGATTCG
The DNA here is from genome assembly GCA_028551675.1 of Tineola bisselliella. Lineage (NCBI taxonomy): Eukaryota > Metazoa > Arthropoda > Insecta > Lepidoptera > Tineidae > Tineola > Tineola bisselliella. The sequence continues at coordinate 172,520 of JAPWLS010000899.1, read as the reverse complement.
CAAATAAATTTTATATTAGAAAGTAATTTAGCTCTATAAATTTCTTATATTTTATACATAAACTTTTCGAATGGGCATAGTTGCTTAAATTTTACATATGGGCACAGTTCCGAGTATAGCGTATAATTTAATTGTCCCAAATTCAAATCGCCTTAGTCGGAAGTCTCATATATATATATCCGTTCATGTGTTGCATTAAATGAAGTAATCTATTGGTTTCACGGTCAAGGTTTGCGGCCTGAAAAAAGGTCCCGTATTTGATTCCCAGTCTAAATAATTATTGCCCTGATAGTAACAGCTCAGGGTCAAGGCAGTAAACTCAAATGAAGACTTCAAAAGTTTGAAAGAACGATGTTTCATTTGCATATAGCTTTTGGATGTTGTTTCTTTGAAATCGTTTTTATACTAAAGTGCTTTTTATTTTCTTAGTTTTAAAGTACAGAGTGTATTCGGTTATTAGTATAAACACATTTTCAGCGTTTGTGCAGGATAAAGTTTTTAGTGTAGTTGCAATTCTCTAGTGAATAAAATACTATATTTTATTCAATCGCTCGTTGATTTTTATTGTTTTTATTTACACCACATTTATTATTGTCTTAATATGTACTAGCTGTGCTTATAGTTGTATAAAATATAATAATAATAAAAAATCTTTATTGCTCAACAAAAAAACATTGGCACAATGGCGAGCTTATAAATATTAATAATTTTTTTTGAATAAAATTTTTATATTATTTAATAGGGAGTCTAAGAAAATTATTATAATAATTGTTTTTATTAAAACTTATTCTAATAAGAAAGGTACAAATTAATCACATGACTTTTATTTTTTGTATAGTAAAGGAATTTTTGATAGCTTTTCTTTCTAGAACTAGCATATACTGTTGTTGTCTTTTTAAGAGTGCCCAAAGAGTGGCAACGGATGGTACCGCGTTTTAGGGTCTTAGATAAGTGTATAAAGGAGCAATGGAAACAAACGGAGCTCTTCGTTAAGTTTGGGCTTATTAGGTTCATTTTATTCCCAAGAATAGAAATAACCCTTCATCATTTACAAAAAAAATATATTTTCTACGAAACTCACTTACGTTGTATACTCGATGGAGAAAAAAACAATGATTTCCATTTTTATTTCAATCACGGTCGTTTATGCAAAAAAATCTTTTAGTTCTTTCTTTTAATAAAAATAACAAGGCCTCTCCTTGCGGCTGGTTCGTGCTTACATTATTTTGTCCTGGATCTTTGTAATGATCGTTTGTAAATGTATGTTTTTTAAGTTTTATACAAAAATTTTTTCTCAATAGTCATTATCGTGATGTGTTAGGTTTAGTCCAGTTTCAATTCTTATATTTATTTATTTTACCTGTGTAATAGGTATTGTTATGTTTATGCGCTACTTCATTTCAAAGTGTGAGTCGTTTGAAGGGTGGATTTCGTTTCTCTATTATTATTTATTTGTTGAAGCCTCTGTCATTTGAGTAACGTTTGTGTAAAAACTTATGTAATTTATTTCTATATAAACAAAAATGTATTAAAATATAAGGGAATAAATAATACCGGCTTAAATGTAAGAAATTGTTTATTACGTCTATAACAAATTTATTTTGTATGTAATTTTTAGAACTGCTGAATTGATTTCAAAAACGTCAGGTGAATATAAAAATAAAATAAAAAAAATCGGAAATCCACATTTGTTTATAGATTTGTATGTATATAGAGAAGGAGGTAATTGGAAATCACAATCAGGTGAATATAAAAATAAAATAAAAAAAATAAGCGAACACGATTTATTTATATTGGACAACGTTTATGTTTTTATTTTACTTTTTTGGAAAATTGTTCATAGTAGGTAACCAAGCAAGCGGTTTTAGAACGCCTTCTTGGACTTTTTTTGAGTTATGAATGCATGATGAAGCGACTTTTTAATTTTAACCGAGCACAAAATATTCAGAGATGTATAGTTTTTTTTTTTCAAAGAAAAAAGGCTTTTCATCTATTTTCCGCATCAAAGACTTGATACTCTTTTTTTCTTCCAGCATTATAGCACTTTTTTCATGCTAGTGTTTCATTCATATTAAAAAGATATTTGTTTGAATAGAAACTCGTAAATAAATGTAGTTTTCCGAATTCTATTTTTATATATATTTCTCTTTTAAGTTTTTTAGTTTTAGTTGTTGTTTTTTAGCCTACGAACAACAGTAATGTGACATTTCATGGAAAAAGTATAAATTAAATCCAAGAAAATATTACTTCATAGCATTAAAGTTCAAGTTAAACAAACTAAACGCGCTAGTGTATGCTTTTTAAATTTGTTAAAGGATGTTCGCGTATAGTTCCACACAAAATTAGTGTTGTAAAATTTATAAGAATTACATTATGATTTTTTTATATAGTAACCTTGCGTATAAATATAAACAAAATAATTTAAAAACAGATGGCGGTTTCTCAAACCTACCCGTAATTATAAAATTAAAATATCTTTTTTATTATTACCGATGTATTATTTTGTTATTTATTGTGTATTTAAACATATTTTTATATTAATTTAAGTTATATTATAATTTAGTTAATTGTATGACTACATTCTCGTTTGGTGTTAAACTAGAGTGCGCTCCTTGGGCGGAGACTACTGTTATCACAGACAGATGTCTGAACGTCCCTATGCTGGCTTGAAAAGACGAATGTGCTCTGTCCAAATTGACAGGTCACACTCGTCACGTTATCCCGTCTACTTCCAAACTGATCTGAAACGCGACTTGGAATAGTTAATATAAGTAAGTTTGAATCAATATTTATATATTTATTTATTTGAACATACATACATATACATTTATACATATATACATTTATTGAAGCTAAGTTTGCTAACCTAACAGTCGTGTTTAACATATATCTGAAGAAAAGTTATACATTAAAAACGAATACTATTAAGTAACTGTAATACGGATGCTAGTCTGTTGCTCACAAATTTCGAACACTACGAAAAAGCCAAGTGGAAAATAGACTCGAGCGCCTTAGGCTTCAAGTAGAATAAATCAATATCAGTGACGTTTTCTTATAGATTTCTTTTTTTAATTATACCTACATTTAACTTTTCAAATATTTCCATGTTAATAAAACGCTGTAATATTACCGTAAAACACAGGTTATTTGATGAAAAATAAAAAAGTGCTTACAACAGTGTTTTCTGCTTAAAGAAAAATTTTACTTTATTCGGTAAGTAGGTAATTTGCAACGATGTATTTTTCAAAGTCTTAAACAAAGCCGCCGGAGAGTTTGTGACTTACGAAGTATGTTATATGAAGTAAGGGAAAAATATTATAGTGAATTTAGCTCCTTTTTTTTCTCTTCGTAACTCGTTTTATTAAGTTTCGCAAAGTCGTTAACCTATATGGGTTAGACGCTATTTAGTATTTTGTTTTTTTTTTTTTACTTAAATTTGTATAAAATTCGTAAGACAAATATGTTTAAATATTTATTGCGTGAAAGATAACGTTAGCTTTTGTGCACATTACGTTTTATTTTACGAACTACGAAATCAAGTAATATTTACTTCATCATTAAGGTTGTACTATCAGATATTTAGTCCATATCTATAACTTTTTTAAAGCCGATGCCACTTCCAGGAACGTTTAAGCTAATAGCATTTTCTTTTCCAAATTAATAAAAATAAACATGATAGTAAGTCAGAATTTTTTTAATTAGTAATTATTTTTTCGTTCGCAAGGCAATCTCTCTCTTTTATCCTAGTATTTCGTTCTTACAAAAATATAAACCAAAATAGTTGTGTAAAACAAGCATATTGTAGTCAATCAGTAAATACATCGTGTATTCAACTCTCATACGAATTGGGTGTTATATTGGAAAAGGAAGGATTCGCTTTAGTGTTGTTTACACGAGCTTACTCGAGTATATTTTCCTTATGACTCAAGCTTAACTTAACTCATAGTTATTTGAAGTATTTCTTATTAAAATAAAATAATTCTAAATGTCACTTCATGCTATATATTTTAAAAAATCACAGTGATCAATTTTGACTCGAGTCTATTTTGACTTTTGACAAAATATACCTCGAGTCTCTTAAAGAGAACGTGATCACCACATCCCCGGTTCCAATCATAAGCAGTTTTCGTTTCCTTCCTGAAAATCAGTCGACTGTGAGATGTTTTCGATCCCACATAAAGGGGGGTAACAATGGAATCAGTGAGCCGTGGAAGACCCTCACCTGTTATCAAGTATTTATAAATGTTTAAGGTGTTGGTCAGAGAATTATTATTTCAACTACATAATTAATATATAGATATAAATTTACACTAAAGAACTTTGAACTCTCTACGGTGTACTCGAGAACAAATAAATTGACTCCAATACAGCTTTTAAGTTAATATTTGTATTGTAATTGCTTCCGATTTTTATTATTATCCATATTTATCCCTACTAATATTATAAATGTGAATGTGAGTTTGTTTGTTAAGTTGACACGCAACAACTACTTAACCGATCATCATGATACTTTGTACACATATTTTTGGAGGTACTAGAAGTAACATAGATGCTTTTTTTTTAAATATTATTTTTTACTATAGTTTCCAATTGACTTAAGTTTCAGCTGTTTGGAATTTTTCTATATTTATTTTTATTTCCCCCTGTCATTTTTATATTTGCTGTCTAAAACTATTTGAATTTTTGAGGTTAGGTTAGGTGTCATTTGTGATACTTATTTAATGACTTAAACGCGAGCGAAGCCGCGGGTAAAAGCTAGTTATAATATAATACAATGCTTCTAAATTATAACGTTTTACTATTTTATTCTTTATTTAAAAAATGATATAGCTAAGCTGAAACTGTCTTAAAAACTATCTCTTCCAATTGACCGATCTTTATACGATACGTTTCAGCGTTTTAATAAAAAGTTGAAATCTAACCGAAGAGAATTTCGAGTGTTGAACTCATAATTTACATTAATGCTATTTTTATTTATCCGAGGTTTTTCTTGGCAAAACTAATGCATTAGTCATGTAAATATTATACATATAAATGGTTCCAGTGAATTTTAATCATTAATGTATTGATTTTTTAAATATATTAACATTAGACCACACTCCACCTGACGTTAAGCTAGAGTGTGGTCCATGAATGGAGACAACTGTTACCACAGTCTCTCCACTATGCCGGCTTGAGAAGAATGTGCTCTGTCCAAATTGACTTCTTCACGTTCTTATAAAAGTGCTAAGCACGTAATACTGAGGTAAATTGTTGAAATTAGTTCTTCACCATAATTCTTTCTATTTTTGTATAAGTTTACAGTTTTTATTATAGAAAGTAACTACAAATAGTACAAAGTAACTAGTTGCTTCTAATGTAGCGTTTGGTTGCTAAGTTGCTATATTGAAATAATAATGTTGGCTTTGAGTGCAATTGTTTTTAAGTGTGTTCACAGTTCCGGTTGTACCAAGAGGGCTACTCAGGCATATCCGAAGTTTCGTGATACGGGCGTCTCCTCTGTAGCTTACATTAATTTTGACATATAAGCCCGTAGAAAGTCCTGTCAAACGTCCATAAAATAAGCCTATCCGTCGTGACGTCGCTATCAAATCCTTCATTTCTGAATGATTACGGGTGAAACGCTCGTATTTTTATTCGAATTAGTAGTAGACCCCCAGGCCCGGCTGTTCCGTCTTATATAAATTCAAATCTAATTGATTAATTAACTTTTGAGTATATGTTTTAGAATAATAACTAATATTAAAATCACACCGACATATTTATCCTAAATGATGGGACGTAAGGGTTTAATACATTTTTAACGAAGGCTTTTTTTTTGCAACGACTTCCCGTATACACGTAAACGGTGTGTTTAGGATATATTTGTTTCCCTTTTTTTTCATTAAAATAAAGTTTAACATTGCTTGCACTGAAATTTGAAAACTCATGTAAATATTTGCTGTAGAAATGTACGTTTTTTTTTAATTTGATTGTGAAATATGCAATTTGTTTAAGATTTTAAGAAATAGCTTTATTTTGCTTTTTCGCAAATCATAAGGTGTGTGTAAACTTTAGAAATTGCGTGAATTGTCGTATAAGTTTATTCTTCTAACTAAATTGTGAAGTACCTACATAAACGCAATCTTATTTTGCAGACACTATTGTATCACACACAGACAAATGAAGTCACGACATAATTGAATAGAAACACGACAGATAATCTATTTTATTCACCCAAAATGCGGGTATCTGTCGATAGTCTTTTGTACGAGTAAATTTGCGATTCAAATCGGCAACGTTCAGAATAGATAGTGGCCTTAGTCAGCATAATTGGATTGACATGTGGGGTGGTAACGGAATAACTTACTTTTTCAATAGCTAAATCGAAGCACTATTAGGCGGCGCTTCTAGACTGGTACTAATTTATTATTAACCAATATTGTGGTACTATATATATGTTAGTGTGGTCTTCCATGCGCGGAGACGACTGTAACCACCACAGAAAAATGTCCATGTTCGTTCTTTATGAAAATACTCAAAAAATGTTCACGAGACTACATTTATTAGGTGTTATTATTTTTTATAGATGAAATATGATCGTTGTGAGACTGACGGATTAATCTTTGGATTAAATTATTCAATGCAAACGCGATAGTAAGCCGCATAAAGTGTTTTGGATTAGTCATCTTTAAGCTTGTTTAAATCACATCTGTAAGGTGTTTCGTATAGAAGATTAGACCTAGAACTGCCGTTCATCACAAATAGGATTAATGAATATAAGTAGTCTTATATTTTCTTAATGATTTTTAAAAAAAAAAGGTATACACGAAAATTTAGTAATACAATGGGATCTTAGAAATAAATTATTTATTTTCAAAGTGCTTCCATTTTTTATTATTGAGAGATTGAATCCCCTTTAAAGAAAACAATTAGAAACGAAAAAAATAAATAATTTTAAAAATAAGCCATCTCTAACTAAGACCCTTTGAAAACGAACACGTACTTTTTTAATTATTATTTTATTTATTAATATTTGTTTTGATCTTTCCGCAACAAATTGATATGCTAATTAATGCGTTACAGTGACCGTGAATTCCTATGTGCTTAAAAGTATTAAAATACGCCAAATAGACCTAAAAACCAAAAACGATGTTTATTTGCAATATAAAGCCATAATCAGCATGAAACCTTTCTGAAAGAAACTGATAGGCTAACATCAATTTAACCTTTTTTTGTAAATGGAATACCGAAAGAGGATTCGGTTTTAGCACATGTAACCGTTCGAATCGATTTATATTGCGTGTTTTTCTATGTGTGAAAGGAAATATGCATTTTTGAAGGGGAACATAGGAAGAGAGTTTTGAAAGAAGAGTTACTAATTAAAAATGGAGATTGTTGAGAATTAAATGATAGCTCAAATCTTTACATCACCTGGATAAAAGACTTCTATGTTAAAAAAAGGAGAAGAGTGTGTACTGTTAATTTTGACTTAGCTTGTAGCTTGACTGTCGTTAAATCGGCATAATGGAAGCGATTGCTATACGCTGGAGTATTTTAACTAATTGGGTTAATATAAACAATAACATATAATACGTACAAAATTCAAATTACACAAGTCGTAATAAAATAAGTTAATATTTAATTAAAAGCTTACCAAATGAAAATTAACAAGGTCTTGAATTAAAACAAATTATCCAGTTTCGACAGAGTGAAATGTTACTTCATTAACGTTTTACGATAAAGTAGTGATGAGACTCGAGTCTTTAATTCATGTGGCTCGAGTAAAGTTTTGACGGTGTTTACTTGTGCGCAGTAAATTGACTCGGGATTTACTAAATTGGGTAATGCGGATTTTGTTTACATTTACAGTTTTAATAGCGTTAAGTGATTTTAGGTTTGTTTATTTTCGTCGGTTATAGAGAAATTGACTCGAGTTGTTTGTTCGAATTTCAAATTATTACTTGAATAATTAAAAATATAATAGTCCGTGATAAGACTGTTGTCTTTGATGTGTTCTAAATACACAAAATTGACTCAAGTTAGAAGATTGTACTCGAGTCACATCACCAAGACAAAACGTCGGAGTTAATGTTGGTTCATGGAGTGGGAATTTCTTGAAATTTGTTTTATTATAAAAGCTTAATACAGCTCAACGTCACTTCAACTTTTTGAATTAATTTTAACACTACGATGACGGCGAAATGAGTGCATAAAATTTTGTGTATTTTTAGTAATTTTTGTAGTTATACATATTTTCCAAATGTCAGAAGCATCATAAAATTATGATAAACCGTACGAGTATTAATAAATTTCAAAGTTACTTTTGGTCAGAAGACGACCTCCCGACTTTTTAGTCTTAAAGTGCTTTCAAACATCACACTTAATTTGCTAATGGATAATTTAAGATATTTTCATGTGATTTTATTTTGATAATATTAAATACGAGTAGATTGCCTGTCCAATCGCCTGGTCCTATTGAAATGAATGAAATGAAATGAAAATCGTTTATTAGCATAGGCACTAAAGGCGTGCACTTGCTCATCGTTAGACTCTACCGTGACTTCGGGAAGGCGTATGGCGAGAAGAATATCACAAGAAACTCGTCAATCATAGCCTGTACATAAAGTAATGATAATAAAAAAAAAAAACTGAATTTTAATTCAGAAAAAAAAAAGTGAATGACAATTTATAAATCAGATTACACAGTGGTTACAATAAATGTCAAATTAATAACATATATGTATATAAAATACATGTATATGTCCAATAATATGTATATAAAAATATTTTTAAAAAAATTAAATAAAAAAAAAATATATAGCTACCTATACAACATTTAAAAAAATACAGTAAAAAAATAAATAAATAATCCTTCTAGTAAGCCAACAGTAAGTCAGGCTCAAACACTTAACCACGCATTTCCATCGCTCATATAATCAATAATTCTGTAATAAGCCTTTTTAATTAGCGTCTGCTTTACAATCTTTTTCAGAGAAGGAGTGGGCAGACTTGTTAAGTCATTGGGCAATTTGTTATACATTCTGACCCCCACTCCTATAAACTATTTACGGGTTTTTGACAAACGAAAATAAGGTACCGCCAATTTGTCACTACTTCTCGTATTTCGTGATTTTATATTAGAATTCCTATTAAAATAATTCTTATTCCTATGTACATAAATGATATTTTCGTAAATAAATTGTGATGCAACTGTGAGGATGTTAAACTCCTTGAATCGTTCCCTAAGTGAGGTACGGGAGCTCAGATTATAAATTGAACGCACTGCCCGTTTCTGCAAAATGAAGATCGATTCGATATCCGCTGCACTACCCCATAAAAGGATTCCATAAGACATAATACTATGAAAGTAGCTGAAGTATACTAATCTCGCAGTATCAACATCAGTGAGACGTCGCACTGTTTTAATTATTTAATTTAATTATTATTATAGAAGTAACTTTTTATAATGCTTTTTTATCTTTAAATACTAATATTTTCTCAGTCATTTCTGAGATACTCAATACAACAAGCGATGCACAATAACAACTTTAAATCTCTCTCATGTAAAATTAGATCGTTGCATGTTAACAGGATCGGCGATATAAATAATGTTTTCTAATATTAATTAATGACTCTGATAGGTAACTGTTTTAAAGAACTTTTATCTTACTTTTAATGATTCGAGTTTGTTCCCCGTTTTCGCTTTTGTTTCACCAATCTTTGTGGTTCAATTGTCCGTGATGATGAATGCTCTCGCCAGAGTTTGTTTTATCTGAAAGATTTTCAATCGAACTTTTTTTATGAATGGACACACACACAGCTATCCGTATTTTTCTCTTTCAATTGTTGCGATGTTTACAAAAGATTATGTTTTTGTTTATTCTATCATCGTGTTTTTCTCAGATTTCTTCATAAAATATGAAGAGGGCTTGTTTGGTTGGACGTTAAGTTTTTTCATTTTGATCTTTGGCCGTGGTGAAAGTTTGTTTGTTGGGATCCACTTTGATATCGCTTGTGTACAGATTTGCCGAATTGTTTTATTTGTTCAGACGTAACTAACTAGCACTAATAGTGAAATAGGGGCGTGTATTAATCACCTAATATAACTTCTAGAATTACAAAATAATTCATAATTAAAATGTATAGGTATAATAAGCCGAAATATGTAAATTAGTAGTGACATCGCTTTTGTATTTAATATTTTCAAAGCATCACGTGATTTCTCCAGAGTGTACTTAATTAATTAAATAACAATTGGTTGTAACATTACTTGTTTATTTCTATTTAAAAAATCACGTGTACATTTAAATGTAGTCTAAAATAGTTGTTTATTAATATTATTAATGTAATATTTATAAAAAGTAACTGAAGTTATTCGCAAATATAAACAACTACAGTAATTCCCCGCTTTACGCGAGGGATACGTTTCGGAAAAAAACTGAAATTCCCGCGATCATAGAGAATTTGATGACTACATTATGTTTATACGCACTCTTTCGCGTAATACGGGGCAATTGAGCGTGAAATTTGAATTTCGCGTTACAGTGAAACTGCGCATAACGGAGTCGCGTAAAGCGGGGTATTACTGTAGTTTAAAAGACTGTATGTGGCTTATTAATGTCTTTGATTTTTCGAAAAATGAAGAATAAAAAGCGGTTAAATTAATATTTAATATATTTTTGAAGAAATCTATGTCAAGATAACTAACTAACTATAAAGGTTCGTTTAAAGTATTAAAGTCTCATATAATAAATTAAGTAATTTCAAACCAAAGTAGAAATATTATATTCATTGGTTAGTGAATAATATATAACGTGATTGCATTGTCTAGGTCTGTCTAATTTATTGACCTACATTCGGACAGCTGAGGACTGAATATAGAATTTAATTTTAGTCTCGCTTAAATAAAACAATTCAAGTTAATCCTTTTTTTTTTGTTACAACACCACAAGCTAAGAGTAGCTGATCAATGCCAATAGCGATAAATAAAATGGTAATTTCAATACTGAGAATATTTTGCTTGAATTCTTCTTGTATTTTAGTTGCCTTCAAAGTAGGTTGTTTTAAATAATTTAACATTTTTTCTAACAACTTATTCGCTAAATGAGTAACTTTGTATATTTACTCATTTATTTTAATACCTACTGAATAAATTTATATATAAAAAATATTTGTATTTATTTTATTAGTATAAATATATATAAATAACCAGAATTATTTGTATATTATTCTTTGTATTATTTTTATTTCGTTGCACTATTCATATCTCTCGAAGGTTAACTAGCAAATTTAATTAAGTATACCTTTTAAAATAAAATAAAAAATTTTTTTGCAATAAAAAAATTATAATGATTATTATATAGAGAACCATATAAAGTTTTTTTCACAATCACGAATCATCTTAATTTTACTGAGTTGAGATCGAGATATAGGTTTAAGATATCTTTGTAATGCAAATTTATGTAATACTAGCTGTTGCCCGCAACTACGTCTGCGTAATAATGAATGAAATAAATCTAATAAGATTTATACAAAATTTCATCCCCTATTTTATCCCCTTGGGGATATAATTGATCAAAATCCTTTCTTAGCGGATGCCTACGTCATAACATCTACCTGCATGCCAAATTTCAGCCCGATCCGTCCAGTGGTTTGGGCTGTGCGTTGATAGATCACTAAGTCAGTCAGTCAGTCAGTCACCTTTGAGTTTTATATATATAGATTTATATTTAAACATTTGTAACTCAGTTGCCTTACATATTGTTTGCATATACGAATAGATGAAGCGAAATAACTGTACTAGTTATTATTATAATAATTACCAGTCGGAATGTGAATTCCGATGCGTGGTAATAATTAATTTCGCATAGTGTTTGGTATGTGATCCAGTTGGTTGAATATTAATTATAAGGAAATGTTCAATACAATATTTTGCCATAAACTAATTGCAATTAATTTTTGATTCTCATTTGTTCCTGATTGCGTATTACTTAATAAACACGTATCATTCAATAATAGTCATAATAATCAATATATAACGTTAGAAACTCAATACAAATACGTACTATTTATAAATAACAATATATTGGTTTCAGTTAGGAATCGAATATGAGTATTCTGCGCATCGAACTGGTTACAGATCGTCTGCTTTTTGTTATGGTTTTGTTATTTAAAAAATAAAATAAAAGGATTTCTTTTGTTTTCAGGTAATCATCAAACTTCCTTCTTCATCCTAAATGAAAATTCGTCTAATACAGCGGTTTTCAAACTTTTTTGGCGAAGGAAAAAGCCTTAATATAATTATAAAAAACTGATTTATATGTATTTATGAATAATCATATTGCAATGTAATATTTAGTTGGAATATTTAGATGTAACCATATAATCTCCCTTTGGTAGGTATTTTTTGCAGTATTTTAGCCCTAGGGTTCCGCGGAACACACTTTGAGAATGGCTGGTCTAATAGATAGGAGTATGTATTTGCGTTTCATGAAACCGAAGTGCAGTCTGTATTGACACGCGTTAGGCATTTGTTATCAGTTGAGTGTGAGTTAATAAAACTAAATAAAGAAGTGATGACGTGTAAGGTTACTTGTGCAATTATAAGGCTTTCGACTTGGTCGAATTTTGCCGCAATAACGATAGCTTTAAAACTTTCAGATCGTAAGCCGTAAAAGATCTTTTAAATTTATTAAATCATGTTTTTGATTAACCTAAAACGATATTATTTTACTAAGTAAATAGACTTTATGCGGCTTACTATTAGTATTTCAGTAATGCAGGAATACTAAGCCGCATAATGTCTATTAAATTAGTATTATTTTCTATTTTATTAGAATTTATACAATAATGTATTGCACACGATAGTAGTGAATCCATAAAATGATGTAATCAAATTAAAAAGTTTAACTATTCAATTAAATTATAGTGTACATAAAATGTTCTCAAAGCTATCGCGAAACTATCGTGAATTCTCTCATAAAATTTCCAACAAATGTGTTTACACATAAAACACCTCTTTTTCATTTGTGTTCGTGGGGAGTCGATAAAATTTTCATGTGTAGTCGATTTCTTTGTATCAATTTATTCTAGTCGTTTTATTTCTAGTTGTGTATTTGTTTTTCTTTAAATGAATATTTTAAAAGGCTGGGTTCAGTTCAGTTGTCGTTGTCGTTTTAGTTGAAACTGATCGCAAAGTTGATTGTCAATTGTTTTTCTAAGGCCTAAACCATAATAGCAGCTCAAGAGTATATTTATAAGGGTATACTTACCGATTCAAGGACAAATATGTACTTATTTTAGGTTCCTGTTAGAAGCACTAAGATTGAAATAGCAACAAGACTGAAATAATTATACTTTTTGGATAATATTAACTGATTTTTTAAAATATTAATAATTAGAGTAAAAACCTTTAAAAAGCAATTTAATAAATATTATGTTAATTTTCATAGTTAATTTATTCTTATTATTTTTTTCTCGACCGTAACTCGAATAGGGAAGAAATTGTAATGCAAATTAGGGTAAACATCATTATTCATAGCATTGCTGGATAACATCTGAACATTTTCAATTTAGCGAGTTATTTTGTTGCGCAGAGGCTCTGGGTTCGATTCTCAGTGGAAACAAATATGGGGTCTCAGTGTTATAATATATGTTTTGTAATTGTCCTGGAACCCATAGTATGAGGTATATGAGTTTGAATTTGGAACATTAAAAAACAAGTTCTTATATTTATTTATTTTGTTATAATTATTAATCTTGTATAATTATCTATTTATAAATTAAAGTTTATAATATGTATATAAATATTTAGAAGTATTCAAAAATTATACATAGTCCTGAATAACTTTCATTCAAGCACTCTAGATCCAAGATTCAGATATAGTAGGTAGCACACTTATCTCCTGGTATGCAAGCTGTCACGAGCAGATAAAGCGCGTCAATGGTACATTGTATGTAGGTGTTGTTATCCTCGATTTCTGCTTGGTTATGTCGTATTTCATATAATAGTAATAACATATACACGTAATTAAAGACCCAACCAACTAAGTAACCAATCATGGGTCGTCACATCAAAATTGTCAATGCCATCCCGAGAAATATTATTCAAACGGCACGTAATTGGTTTAAATTTTATTGTTAAATAAACTAAGAAAAAAGGTTAAATTTAAAATTCGATTTATTGTCAAAGAACAGACTGATAGGTTATTTTATGTGACCTTTATAAGTAATTTCGTTACCTATGCACGGGTAATTTTAGAATTTATAAATTAAAATGTATATTTTAGTAAATTCTCTATTTTAAAGTTGTAAGCTCATGCAATGAGAGAATGGTATGTAAACGCATCGTCTTCGTAGCATAGCGTAGCATTTCGTAGTGCTCGTAGACGTGTGCTACTTCATCTCGTAGCAAAGGGAATCATATGAACTATTCTTTAACCATCGTAGTTAGGAAGTTTATATTTATATAATGTTCGTCAATACCCTGAAACAATACTGTAATGAATGTATTAACATTTAGTTGTGTTATTTATTATATTTATACAACAATAAAATAATACATTACCATTATTAATCACAGCAAATATGTGAGTGGGAATGTGTAATAAGTACAATAATAATAATACGAAATAATATTTAAGATAAAACTTTGTCGAGGGGAACTACCTAAAAAATTACCTTTTGTAGTGCATGGCAAATATTTTTTCATATAATGTGAATTCTGTCGAGTGTTGTTTCACGTTTGAAACTTGAAAGTGTCGATTAAGGCACTCGATAGCCAACTTGTCAAACGTGAGCCCTCACTCAAGTCTGATTAATAGAGCTAAGGGCCTCTCTGGCGACACATTTCGAGCCCTGTCACGGGTCCCTTTTACGCCACAGTTGTCGCGAACCACTTGAACATGTTTAACATTTATAATTTGACCTTTTTATTTTTTAAAAGACTACTTTTAACTATTGCTTTATTGGCATTGTGCAGTTTTTTTTGTATTTTATTATACTATATATGTAAATTACGTCCGTGTCTTAACTGAGATAATAAGGGACTTACACAGTCAAGTAGTTACAAGTGAGAAGTCCGACAAAGAATTTTTATGTAATATTTAAAAGTTGTAGGTTATAGTTTCACAACACATCGATGTAAACCGGGTTTCTATTGTTATAATTCGAAATGATCGGTTTCGACCTGAAATACGCGGTTATAGGGAAGCGGTTTCCCCTTTGAGATGTTTGATGGAGTTACCGGTAAGGGTACGAGGTGTGAGAAGGGCTTCTGACTGATTCATATTTTAGTAACACTGCTATTATTACTTCAAGGTTGTGTAATGAGCAGAAGTTTGCGCTATATATCTTTATATAGGTTCCGTGCTTGAAGGATTTGTTAGTTTTCTAAAAATTTGTTTTATGTAATCTTGTTGATTACTAATTCATTTTGAAATAAGAATTCGAATACTATTTTCAAATTGCGTAAAATGCTATTTAAAACGCAGTTTATTACATTGAACGTGTAACAAAGGATGCGATGAAAAAAAAATACAACAAATATTTTAAATCGGTGTTGCCATTAGTCCGTCATGCTGATAAACGATCAGTGCACGGTTCGCGGCCGTTTCTGTTAATTTATAGCTCAGTGTTGCCGCAAACAATCTCTTATTTTCCCCACTTTAATTGCGAACCAACATATCATAACTAACTTTAACACCAAGTCCGACAACTATCAGACCATTAGACATAATTAGCTTCTACTGAGAAAATATGTAAAAACCACTCGTGTCAAATTATAAATGAACTGCTCTTAATTTCCTAAATCATTTGCCAACGTGTTCATTTTGATAATTTTAATCCGATGTTTCAAGCGCTTTGCAGCCGATTTTCGTCCCAATTATCATTTTTAAAAGGTAATATACTGTATGAATTATAATTTGGTGTTCAGATCTTCAATAAATGAATTATCAATCATATTCGCGAATAACTACTATTGTCACTACACAAGCAACACTCACAGTCATAATTTCTGATTAATCACTAAAGTTAGTGTACACTCTCGTCCTATTTATTGGCAACAAGCCAACCCGTTGGACCTAGTTGGAAATTTGAAAGTTTTATCGGTGTATAGACCGCGCGGACACCTGTCGCAACCAACTCGGTCCCCTTATGTTATAGATATCACATTGTTTATTGGGAATCGCATTTTTGTTAATAATTTAGGAGATACTATTACTACCTAGTGTACTACTACACTATAGTCAGTGTACGAACAAAGTTACATAGCTACTGGTTGGGTTTTAAGAGATTTAAGTAGGCAAGTATAAAAACATTCATACTAAACGTTGATTGCTTTAATTTGTCAAAGTTTATTTCGGCAGGATGTACAAAATCGTAATTTTACAGGAGAGCGATTTAAAGCTGTTATTGTGCATAGTTTGTTTGTGTAGATTCTTCGTTGTTATAATTAGTATATTTAAAAAAACCATTGACAAAACCCCTACTAATATTATAAATGCGAATGTGAGTTTGTTTGTTACGTCTTCACGCAATGACTACTCAACCGATCATCATGAAACTTTGCACACATATTTTTGGAGGTTCTAGAAGTAACATAGGATACTTTTTATTGAAAAAAAAAAATATTATTTTTTACTATAGTTTCAAACCGACTATAGTTTCAGCTGTTTGGAATCAAATTGATTCATTTCTATTGAAATGATCTCTGATGCTTATTTAATGACTTAAATGCTAGCGAAGTCGCGGGTAAAAGCTAGTGTTAATATATTTTTTTCATAAGATGGAGAATTATCTGATTTTTCTATATCATCCAAATAATTAGATTAACTGTCGCAGTGTGATGTATTCATCTAGGTCACAGGTCATACAGGAAGAGCTGTCATTCAACGGCTTAAATGACGGGTGGCGGGAATTTGCGGAGGGAGCAAATGTCAATATTTGCACATATACCCTATATCTAACGGCTTTCGGCGTCACTCCCCCGAAATGTACTCATGGGCTTCCGACAACAATGACTGCTGATCGACGGCTTTTGTGACAGACAAATAAATCTCGGTCGGGTAATGTAATTACCGAAATACAATAGTTTTTATTACCCTATATTTACTTAAAATCGTTTCGAAGTTAAGGATTAAACATTTTATTGTAGATTAGTCGTGTTAGGTTTTTGGATTGAATAACCTAGGTAACTAACTATAGGGCTATATAGATATATAGAATATTTGAAGCGAAAATTAGAAATCTAAACAAAAACTATCCGTTTCTGCACGCATTGCACTTCAATTAATACAATTTTATAATAATGTCTATTATTATACTGTTACTAATTTAAAAGTCTTTTTGCGGCTTAATATCGCGTTTATTTTTTATTATTTTAATCTGACATTTAAAAGGCTTTGTTGCTATTGTCATGTCTCGCCATGACCACGTTGGTTGTGAAGCTTTCAAAATGAAATAAGCAAAAATAAACGCGGTTCATAAGCCGCAAAAAGGTATTTTAAATGAGTATTATAAAATATAGAAGTTTAATGTAGAATTTTTAAATCATAGTTTCGTTTGAATATTTACAAAACGTAAACTTGTGAAAATATTTTCAACTCCACACGGAATCTTTCCGCTACTTTACGCGCAGACGCCCACGCGTGAAACTTGGAGCTACAATTACATGTTATTGCTAGTTTTACCGATAACATTTCGCACTTGTGAGAAAAGGTTTTTAAATGAAATATTTTAAAAAACCACTTACAATGTTCTGTCACCAAATTAGGACAGCCTGTGTGCTATGGGGAATAGGTCTAGGACAAATATTTAAATTTTAAAAATATACTTTTTAAAAAGTAATATAATTTTAAATATGGTATTACGAAGAAGTTTCTTTTTCTCGTCATACACCTTTCCGAAGTCGCAGTAGAGTCTAACGATGAGCAAGCGCACGCCTTTAGTGCCTATACTAATTAATTTCATTTAAAAAAATTGTTTCGACCTGAAACCCTAATTCTCTTTGCATATTTTTGCTTAATTTTTGTGTTTAATAATCTATCTATAATTTCAACAATGTGTTCGGTTTGTTCATCAATTGAATGTACGTAAAGTCATGTGCTTTTAAGAAAGTCTGTCGTACAGCAAGTTTTATTAAAAGTGGGAGGGTGCCAGCTGACACGAGTCTCGCAACTTGACACTTTTCGTTCTCAGCGATCTCTCTCGCCCCTAAGTTGTTGTACTTTTCAACTACACCCGCTGGATAAGTTTGATTTATTCCCGGAACAAATGAGATATAAAGTGGACTTGACATTTTAAAGATTCTTTTTGGAACTATATATATATATAGGTAGGCCTACTTTTTAAATTAAAATATACAGCATTAAATCGTTAATTTACGACTATATGTTAGCTAATAAATGTGTTTTAAATACTATAGTCATTACTAGAAGCTAGATCGTAAAAGCCTAGGTCAGACGTCAGGCGCCGCTGTCGGTGTGATTACGCAATGAAACTAGACGGAAGTGAGAAATTGTGTTTTATAATTAAATACTTGTAGGTGTAATTTGCATGTTTAAAATTAGCAAATATAATAATAAAAAAATATAATAAAATAAAAAATAATAATAAAATAAAGAAGTCATATTAATAGCAATGTGTGGAATGTATTAGAAAGTATTTAAAAAAAAACTACATGTCAAATGCATATGTGTTATACTTCTACATATCTCTGTAGGGTTTGCACTCAAAAATAATCTTTCTCTACCGATGTCAAATGGCGCGATATACGTGCGACAAGGTAAGCAATAAAAGCGAAGTTAGCCGGTTTTATCCGAATGTCATCGTGTTCATGTAAAGACATAGTTAAATTTACAATAATTGTAGGCAATCTAGATAACGAATAATTATTTTTAGCTATGCTTTTGTTTTATGTCTCGTAATTAGGTATGCATTTTTGTTTCAATAAAGATTTGTTTTTTAAACGCTAATTCGAATGTTATTCCTTCAAGTTTGAGTTAGTTTTTTATTTGGAAACGTAACGCAGGCATTATTCGTCGTATGCACACAATCTGATATTTTATGTTGGGCGTTTATCTCACAGTTTCTGGTAAAAGGAAACCTTTCCTTATTGTAACGTGTTTTATCATATTTTATGATTCTTGTTTAATGTTTCTTTTTTCGGGGGAAAGATTTAAATTGCCGAACGTTATTTTGAATTATGCGCGCTTTTCACTTTTTGTGGGTTCTTCTATTTTTGTGTGAGATGTTTTATCTTACGATGCTATTATTTTTTAAGATTCCATGCACGACGTTGTGTTACTTACCTCGTTTTCCACTAATGTACTACATGATACGATATGTTACTTTTTGTTTTTAAATTAAATACATTTTTACATACTTAAATACTTAAATGTACCATGTACAAACACATTGCAAAATGGCAACATGGTAAAGGCATTGGTAGATAACAATCAAACCTCGAGGGACGTTGAGTTCTGTTTTATACGAATTAGTGTAGATTTTTTTCTTTTTGCTCTCAAAGTAATAAAATTCTTGAGTGCAACAAATTTTTAAATATTTATCTGAAACCGAAACTCGTCCGTATCCCAATTCGTGTGATCTTATATTAAAATTATTGGTACCTACATCAATAAAGTGTGGTGGGGTAGCTTTATCCCGAAAATGTAGATAAATTACCTAACCCGTCATTGTGGGGGATTTGAGTTCATAAAATTCTCCGCATGGGAACACTCTCGCCCTTTTCGAGCGAAACATTTTGACCGCTAACATCAGGCTGAAACAGTTATACTTAATCGCTAATAAAAACTTGTGATTTTTTCTTTTTTAAATTAAATTCATTTTACAATTTAAGTCCTTTAATTAGTACCATAATTAACGTTTTAAATTAGATTAATCTTTTTCATACTTCATCTAGTGTTATCCTAGAATGTGGTTCGTACAAGAACATTCGTAGGAATACATAAGATATGGGTTACGTCGCGTTCCATCTTTTATAGGGTTATATTGTTTACGCGGCAAACTTTATGACTCTATGTTGCACGTAAAATGTGTACTTTGTTCTTCATACTTTCAAATGCCGTGTTTATTTAGAAAAATGGAACGTGAAGGGTCTTTTTATGACTAATAACGTGGTTGATTTAACATTGACGACCTTTAGCGTCAATATGTTGCACGTTTTCCGGTAACATAATTGTGATCAGTGATGGTAATTTTACCGCATGCGGGACCGTAAAACGCAGACGTATCGCAAGTCTTAAATTAATAATTGGAGATAGTTGTGGTATGCAGGTTTTCGCTTGTGTTGTAAGTATTGTGTGATCGAAGTATTGGAACATAGGCAAGTCCACTTTCTATAATAGCGTACGGCAACAGACTTATTGCGGGTCGAATATTCTAGAACGAATAGTTTCAAAATTGTGATTGTATGATTTATAAAATAAATCTATACGGTTGAGGTCTGATATATGAAAAATGCTACCCAGTGGTTTTATATGACGCAATATTTTCTTATTGTTTTTAATAACATGTCTATTTAATTTTCTACTACTTTATAAGTAATGTGTTTTCTTTGGATCTTGATAAAAATATGCAAAAGTATATAGACCAACGTAAAATTACTCGCCGACCTTTGCGATAAAATAATTACTTTGAATCTAATAGTGGAGGCGTGGTGTAATTTAAACTATTATTTTACGCGTAACTCCAGACTCGTGGGAGGGAAATATAATAAAGGTTATTAATAAAGCTTTATTACTCTCGGTGCCTGCAAGTCTGAGCTAATTTGTCTCGGGCCATGTCAGAGGGCAACTGACAACAATAGTATATGCAGTATTGTTGTATGTCAAATTGTTAATTATAAGTGTATTGAGTTCGCAGCTGTATCAATTGAAGCCTTTGGAGTGTTAACAGCTTCCCTCTACAGCTTATCGTCCCTTTCGTATTCATTACTCATCTCATGCAGTTGACATCTAAATAAAATATTCTATACGAAAAATAAAGTCAAAATGCTTACGTCATATGCTATTGAAACCAATGAAAGGAATGTTTAGCAACCGTTAACATACAAAATTCATTATTATTCATTGATTTTTTATTTTGTTCGCGCAAAAAACGTGAAATTTTTAAGCGTAACAACTTTTACAATTGGCTGGCGTCGTCGGATCTCTTTATTCCCTATAATGGGGTTTTGTTGACACCTTCCGGGATGGACACTTTATTTAAAACTCTTTGGGGAGCCATGGAATATTTGGAAAGTGCTCCCGGAATTTGCAATCTGATTTATAAAGTTTCTTTTTTATATATGAATTCTTTATTTATATTAAAACAAAAGTCTTGTAGATTGCTTCTATTTTTTATATGAGAATTTGAATTGTAAATATTATACTATTATATATTATGCATGTATTTATATAAATTAAAACCAATTTTATATTTATGGAATAATATCAATAAATATTCTTTTCTTTTTTTTTTGAAATATCGATTAACTTTGAAAAGAGCGGGATTTTATGCGCAATGCAGACAAATAGCTTCGAGATACATCTGGACCGGAGCCAAACTACACTGGCAGGTGGCGCCATCTACAACCCTTCAGAATAAAGGATACTAAGGGTGCGTTCCACTTATACGATGCTAACAACAAGTGATATAACGCACATTTGTGTTCCACTAGATGTGTGTTGTTTTTAACTTTTACTATAGAGAAATGTTTTTTTTAACCAGTCTTTGAAATGTGGGAGTTTCCCGTGCCTCATCCTGTAGAAAATTGAAATGACTGCAACGTTAACGTCCGTTTGCAACTTTTCCCGCTTTGAATATTTTATTATATTAAACCCTTTTTGAAATTTGAACTTGATTGGAATTTCTCGAAGTTTTTAATATTCGAACGTTTTAGTCGTGAAGGGATAAAATTTTTAGCGTTAATAATTTTCGTGATCTATCTGAAGACGGGTTATTAAAATACGTTTTTATTTGTGACTTGTTATACAAATTTTGTATGTACATGTTTTTAATATGGTTTATCTGTTTGAAGTTGTGTTTTTAAAAAACATTATATTTGGCATTGAGTTCAAAATAACAGAGAAGTAACAAAATAAGCGTGTATCTTGTTCTGATTATGCAATACTGTATAAACTGGTACAGATATAATAATAATATTTATTGATTAAGAGAAGAAATAAATCCATTATATAGACATTATTTAATACGAATAATATACTAATAAGCTGAAACCTAATTAATAAGTTTTAATGAAGTCACATATTATGAAACATTCGTACTAGGAAAAGAAAGCATGTACAATGATATCTTTAATATGTAGAGTAGTGGAGGTAGATAAATAAATGAATCGTAATAAAATAAATCAATTTAATTTTACTTTAGCCCACTGGGCTTTTACAACTCCTATACAATGGTATAATTATTTATAAACTCACTGATTTAAGGTTATAATATTCTAACTAATAGTTTGTGATAATCTATAGCAATAATTATAGTATAGAATATTCACTTGTATTCTAGGTATTTATCTATTATTTCATCTGAAACAATGCCAACGGTTGAATTGGTCTATTGGGCAAGATTAACTTATGTAATTAAGGAATGCAGGTAGCGACTACAAGTTTAAGAATAAGTAGCCTCTGCGGTTGTAACCTGTAAAGTACTTTAAACAGGGAAAAATTTAGTTAGTCATATTTGATATTGGGTAGGTATATATACTATTTCTATTAGAGCGTATTGTCTTTTTACATTAAAAAAAATTAGTATTACTGCAACATATTCAGCGCTGACATCGTTTCTGTGTGTGTTATCGATCGCAGCTCGCTTATGACGAGTCGCTCCGATGAATGGTGGGTCTTATTTAAGTCCTCTTTTGTGTTTGTTGCTGATTTTGTTTATTTGTCTATTCAGTCATAAAAGTCTCACAATTAATACTAGCACAATCGTTAGAAACAACTCAGGTATGTGAATTTCCGTCCGACTGAATAATGTTTACAAATATAGAATTAACTAATTTAAAAGGCTTTGTGCGGCTTACCACCATCCCGTTTATTTTGATTAAATCAATACAACGTTTCGATAACTTTACAGCCATCGTGGTTTCAGGAAGATTTATTTGAATTCCTTTATTTATTTACATATTTCAAAATATCTAATATGTGGTTTTAAGCATATTGGCTTTCGTACATACGAGTATTACTTCTCAAATATATTTTAAAATGCAAAAATACGCTTACACTTGCGAGAACATGGGGATGTATCAACGTTACGGAACCCGTATCGTTAGGTAAGTTTAACGCGTGAGAAATCACAAAAGATATTTGTTACGCATGTTTTTTCGTAATAATTTGCTACGTAAAGTCTTTTTGAATGTAATATAAAAATTTACTATTAACTTTTGTTGTAATAATTTATTATTATGTATTTGTAAATGCTATAATATTATTAGGTATTATATCGTATCTACTGCTCACTGACTTCATTAGGTATATTATTTTGTCTAAGTGAAGTCGGATTGTAAATTATAAATCGCACTAATTTTGTTTGTTACATATAATTTGTTAAAATTCAAATTATTATTTTGTGTAAAATATTGTTGTAAACTTTTCATAGTAGTTTGAACGTGATGATTGTCAGTTAAGCGTGAAAATT
Source organism: Tineola bisselliella (assembly GCA_028551675.1). Lineage (NCBI taxonomy): Eukaryota > Metazoa > Arthropoda > Insecta > Lepidoptera > Tineidae > Tineola > Tineola bisselliella. The sequence goes on along the minus strand of JAPWLS010000899.1, from coordinate 148,880 downwards.
GTTTTTAATCTCTTTTATTTTGCGACGTATTTTTTCTCCATATAAATGGAAATTGTTTTTTCATTAAAGTTTTTGTTTGTTTGTTTAAAATTTACTGATTGTAGGAGTACAGTTATATACCGGATTGTTTTTTTTTAAATTTATTTACTTTAGCAATTGGGCTCCAATAGAGCGCTTTTACTCGTCAGTTTGGTACAGGTATTTAAAATTATGATACTTTTAGAGCAGGTTGTAGCAAGTGTTTGATGAACTTTTGGTTTTCCAAACACGCCCGTCAAAGAACGCCTGCTGGGCGTATTTTAATATAAGTAAACCTTTTACATGTTTATTAAAGTCTTTGGCTTGCTTTAAAAAAAACGTGTAGGCGTTTTGCGAAAAAATAAGACAGATTACGCTATTGATTTAAACAGGCGCCTGCTAACAATTTGGAGGCATCTCACATCTAAAACAAATATTTATAAATAATAATAATTTTCGCCCGGGAATCGAATTTCTATCCGTTGCATCTGGTCTGTATTGGTATGTAGAAGCACGCTAACCACAGTGCCATAGAGATCACGAGATAGAGATTATTAATTCTATGTAAAAATAATACTTAATATATAACCTTGCATTTTTGTATACACATTTTCTCTTGTCATTGGAAAGTATGCTTCAGTATTTAGCCAATGAGATTTGTCGAGGGAAAAAATTGTACGTCATCCTTTGCCCTAATTCGGATGCAAATTACATTTTGTTACCTTTTTCATTTGCTTTTTCTTATTCAAATTGTGTCGATTATCTTAAAATATTCATTTATTATTATCATTGAATTTTATCTTAATATCAGAATTCGTATGCAGCTGCCAGGTGAGAGAGTCCGGCGGCGCTTGGGAACTTTCCACATTCTAATAACATTTCTGCACCCCGCACTCTATAGGGTCACTTCCGAACTCATCGACATGTTTACTAGTATAATGTAAATGTTAATATTGCTCCTTGTCGGTCCGAGTGGTGTACAATTGTCTCCTTTAGCTCCTAACCTCCCAACGTTTCTTTTTCAGGCACAATTAGCTACTATAAAACAAAATCCGGTTTTAATTATTATTATTTATGTATGAGACAGAGTTTATTTTAGAAATGGACTTCGATTAATTTCTGCTTTCTGGAAACTTACTTACTTAGACAAATATTCTGTGTACTTAATAATATAAAGTCGTATAAAACAGTAAGTTTCACAAGAACCACTGCATTTTGTCGCTCAATATAGAAGTGTACCTAAATTCATCCAAAGTTCGTTCCTAATCTGGATTCGAGGAGTGGGGAATTGTACTTAAGCAATTTAACTTTTTTGTTCAAAATAACACGTACCCTATTTAATTCGAGCATTTCAGTAATGCGAGTTAAATTAAAAGTATTAAGGAATATATATAAAGTTTAGAATCGCTACATAGTATAAATTATAAAACGAAGTTGGTTGCTGTAACTGTCTGTCTGTACGTAGTAATTTTAGTGAACTATTGTCACTATTAGATAAATTCACAGAGAAGTTTTGGGTGTAAAACGTATGAAAGTTTTGCGTAAATTGGCAGAAATATGATGATTGATTCGGAAAAGCTCGAACTGGGGCAGCAGTTGTTTCCACTTATGGACCGCATTCTAGCTTAACATCAGACGGGGTGTGGTCATATGTCTGGCTACTATATATATTTAAAAAAAAAAACAATTAAACATTCAAAGTCATGAGTAGACTGCTAGTAATTATTTTAAAAAGAATCTTTGTGTGTTATATTTAGTTATACAATTTATTTTTTATATAACTAGCTGTTGCCCGCGGCTTCGCTCCCGTTAAGTAGTATTATTATTAATTAGGTATAGTTTTTGCGGCTTTATTTTTGTTTACCGTGTGTAAAAACGTCTTCATCATAGTAACTCCAATCTTTAATTTCAGTTCGAAAATCTAAGAAGATTTATACAAACTTTCATCCCCTATTTTATCCCCATAGGGGTGGAATTGATCAAAATCCTTTCTTAGCGGATGCCTACGTCATAACATCTACCTGCATGCCAAATTTCAGCCCAATCCGTCCAGTGGTTTGGGCTGTGCGTTGATAGATCACTATGTCAGTCAGTCAGTCACCTTTGAGTTATATATATTTAGAAAATAATTTAATTTATTTTGAAAAGTTTGGTTTTATTAGTATAGTATATGTATTAATTATTAATTTACAAGGAGTTAACATGTCGTCTCAATTTATTCAACACTGTTTTGTTGATTTGATTATTAAAGTGAATCAATAGTTCGCTTGTTAATACAATGATTCAGCGATAACGTCTTTTGTATGGCAACTTGAAAAGGTAACTTATTGATTTATAAATTATTTTTAGTGCGATTTGCGTTTTTTTTATTTGTAAATGAAATGAAAATCGTTTATTAGCATAGGCACTAAAGGCGTACGTACGCTTGCTCATCGTTAGACTCTATCGTGACTTCGGGAAGGCGTATGGCGAGAAGAATATCACAAGAAACTCGTCAATCATAGCCTGTACATAAAGTAATAATTATAAAAAAAAACTGAATTTTAATTCAGAAAAAAAAGTGAATAACAATTTATAAATCATATTACACAGTGGTTACAATAAATGTCAAATTAATAACATATATGTATACAAAATACATGTATATGTCCAATAATAAGTATATAAAAATATTTTAAAAAAATTAAGTAAAAAAAATATATAGCTACCTATGCAACATTAAAAAAACATACAGTAAAAAAAATAAAATAATCCTTCTAGTAAGCCAACAGTAAGTCAAGCTCAAACACTAGTGTAATATTAATAAAAACAGTGGATAAATTATATTCAAATTTATTATATAAATATTTAACATATAATAATATACTAGTGATTTACTTTACAAGTCCTTCATCAAACCAAACAAGCGAAGAAGTTATGCCTCAAAGGACTAATCAAATAGTGCCTTCAACGTCTATAATATTATATTAATAGATGTGCCGTTCCAAACATAAATATAATATTATGGGTAAATGTTTGGGGTCGATGACCTTTGCGTGATAGAGGTTTCATTTGATTAAGACATTGGGAAAAATATTGAATGTTATGATGTACACTAGTATATAATACGACTGATACATTTGTTTATTAAACCTACCTACAAAACCACATTAACACTATAATACGAATATGAATATAATACGAATGTTATTATAAATTAAATGAAATTTCAATTATAGAATATGACGGCGTGCTACAGTTAGAATTAATGGGGTAATTATTATATAATATGTGCCAATAATATTACTAATAAAATATGTATAATAATTAAAATGTCATGAAAATTAGTACAAAAAAAATTAATAATTACCAGTGCAACCTTGATATAACGATACTGAAGGGAATCAGAATATAATTCGTTATATCAAGTAATTTGTTAAAATGAGGTTCGTTATACAGAGGTTAGGTTGGTCTACGATTTGTTTTAACAAGGCTTAAATCAAAAATATAAATCTCAGCTTTACGTAGGTATCTGCTTTCCCTGTTATAGCGTACGATTTCGTTAAATATAGGTAAATAATACTTTCTTTCTGTGTGTAATGTAAAGGTATATTTTGCATTAACTTTTACGGTCAGTTCTAGGGGATTTGGAGAAATTCGTTAAATCGAGGAAATCGTTACATTAAGGTTACTATATATTAACAAACTTGTAAAAGTTGAAGTGAACAATCAGATGCAGAATATTATGTACAATATATGCATGTCTCAAATAAAAATTGTTTCTTATATACATACTATAGTCTAAATCAGCCATTCTCAAAGTGTGTTCCGCGGAACCCTAGGCAAAAAATACCTACCAAAGGGAGATTATAAGGTTACATCTAAATATTCCAATATTACGTAATATTACGTTGCAATATGATTATTCATAAATATATATAAATTAGTTTTTTATAATTATATTAAGGCTTTTTCCTTCGCCAAAAAAGTTTGAGAACCGATGGTCTAAATAAACATAATGAGTCTCGCAAAAATGCAATTACGACTGAAAAAGCATACCATTATTCAATGTCGCATTGAGTCTTGGACTTAATTTCCTCTCGCCCGCGTCTCAATTGCTGAAGATATCGATGCGAATGTCTGGAAATGCTCCGTTCGATTTTATGTGCACAATCTTGATTTTAGCAAACCTCTTTGACATTTGCATACGATTTTCACCCGTCCTCGCTTCTTCTTAAAAGCTAAAATTGCGTGCTAATGCTTAGATTAATTTGTAATCGCCAATCCTGTATCAATTTCTGGTTAGGTTAGGAGTCGGATCTTTGTAAATTATAACAGTATGTATTGTGGAGGTTATAACCCGTATTGCTTTGCTATTATGAAATGGCAGACAAATGTGATCGCTATTTTCTTTTGTTCTTCTGTTTTAGTTACAAAACGCAACTAATATTTTCTTCCAAGAGTTTTGACTTATAGTTTTATACTGTGTCACACTAAAATTGATATAATAAATTTCCTTTTATATCGCCGGGTCCAATGGTAGTATCAACAAACTCGCAATTTTACAGGAGAGCTATTTAAAATTGTTATTGTGCATTGTTTGTTTGTGTTGAGTAACTCAGAAACCACTGAGAAAATGTTTTTTTCTTCCTTAAATCTATTTGGTTCTTGTTTTTTTATTATTATTATGTAACATCTAAATTATGTATTTTCGTCATACTAAAAGTGTTATCTATCCCTTTATCATCTTGAGCATGCCGTCCTATCCTATAATTAAAGCATCATTTAGTTTGTATAATAGTGCCTACTTAGTTCTTTTTATATTATGTAGTCCGAATGTAATTTTGTAGGTAGGCTTTATAAATAAATATGACCTGGTGATATAAGCCTATGATAGACTACTACTGTATAGGGGAACAAATATATTACTACTTTTTTGCGACTTAATACCACGTTTACTCTCTATTATTTTAATCCGACGTTTAGTACGATGGTAAGCCGCAAAAAAAGTGAAATACGATAATTTTTTGTTTAAAAACTCTGTCGTACTGTATCCAGTAAATGGTATACATTTTCTTGTATCAAATTGTTATACGTTTATTTAAAAAAAAGGTCTGCGTATACTTTTCCTCATTTTGTGTCTTTTGTATGCAATAATCTCGCCTATGGTTCATTTTCATACGTAATAACGAGTACTATTGTTAACATTCGTATGCCAGGGAAAAACATCTACCTATACTAAATGTTAAAGTTAAAAAGCGTGAATATAAAGAAAATTAGTCTAATGTAAAAGTTGAATAAATCTATAAATGCAAACTGAAAAAGTTTTACCACATAAAAATCACGTGTTCAATTTCTTCGCGGGTTTCTTTTAAGTTTACGCTCACCTCAGTGTAATAAAGTGTGAAGGGGTTGGTATTTCAAGTTTCATTTAACTAGTGGTTAACTAGATTGGGTGTTTAAAATACGGCCTTTTGTAAATGAATTGATGGAAATGCGTTGGTTGGAGGCCCTTGTTGTTGTTTTGTTCGTTTTCTGTGTTTTTGTTTTCGTGAAAAATACTTATTTGTTTATTGCTATTTAATTAATACAAGACGTTTTTCGTTTTTATTATTGCTGAAAATTTTAACAAAATAGGTACATACTTATTCAAATTGAAATGTTTGTTTTATAGAATGAAGCTCGCTGTTTTGATCTACACTTTTACTATATGGAATGTGTTCTAAATAACTCTATTTTTGCTTTTAATTAAATTTAAACAAGTCCGAATAAACTCGTTATTTCACGTATTCAGTTATGTAGTTTGACTCATTTTCAAAATAGTGTTGAGCATATTTCAGTAAATATTTATTGAAATACCGGCCTATGTAATATTAGCACTTGTCCCGCCATGGCCATAAACCTGTGCGATAGATTGAAGTAGGTACGTGAGTTTGTTAGAAAAATCGATTATACTATATTCTTCGGTTACTTACATTAATAAAGTTTTATATTATATTCGATCGATGGCTAATAAACAAATTTATAAGAAAACAGTTGTTTATTTATTTTGTTTTAAAAATGTACAATCATCAGAATAAAATGACATTGACGTCTGCCAGTTGCATATGTTGCAACATGTGAGGCATGCGTGTAGATGTGGCTCAGGCAATGATATAATGTATACCTAGTATATGTGGTATAAAGCTGAGTTTATATGTTTGGATGTGCTAGCCTATCAAGCGACTAGAAAAATTGTTTTGGATATACGGCCATGTAAATATAGACTTCCGAACTGCAAATTCGCAATTTACAGAACAACGATTTAAGGTTGTTATTGAGCATAGTTTTATTAGTGTATTATTTGTTGTTGTATTGAGTATTTTTGTAATTGTTTGAGTATTGAAATTATTTCAACAAAAAAAAAGCCATAATAGTCCGTCCGTGTTAATATTACCCGGGGATATATCTATACAAGTTATATAAGCTATATATAGCTTGTTTATTAATGAATATTATAGGCACATAGTAACTGAATAGTGACTATAAACATCTGGGGAAATGCATGCAAAACGAGGATTACCCGAGGTATACTAATTAAGCACGAGCGCAACCGCGAAATGCTACTAATATATTATATACATCGAAATACATATATAATGCTTGTGTGGGTAAGTATAACAAAGCAATACCAGAACTAATTCTCAATACCTTTTACAACATTCCTTATAAAAGGAAGCAATCACCACTAATTACGTTATTTCACGGTCTTTGTTCCTCTTTCCAATAATGTCTTAACTAATATTTCTCTCTATTGTTTGCTTTTATGACATTTTATCCTAAATATGAGGGTTATTTTAATGGTAATTGCTTTTCTTCTATAACAACATTAATTCGAGTACGTGACTTTGTTGCAAGGTGTAGCGTCGCTCATTAGGAAATTAGGTAAATCTTTGTCGATCAATTTATTAAAAAGTATTAAAATAAAACATTTGAATTACATTAATAAAACATCCAATTAAAATGTCATTGTCAAATTCAACGTTTCCAAAGTGAATTATTATTCCTTGTGGACCTGCACTTATTCACCTGCAGTCCTACGTCCCTACATTTAATTTTTGAAACGAACCAGAACGTGAAGCTAGTGAACATGAAGCTTAATTTTAACATGTTATTAAGTACTAAGTTTAGGCACGTTTAAGATGGACGGAAAATGTGTTAACACTAGATTGCCCGAAGAAGTCATTTTAACTGCTTTTTGATTTTAATTAGAAAAACAACTATGTATATAATGACAGTTTTTTGTGACTTTTTGTACGACATGTAAATGCGGTTATTGATAATAGTAGTTACCTCCCCCTCCTTCATTTCCGGTATATACATATGTGTTATACCTAGATATAGGTACATATATGTCTACTAAAGTTCAGTCTTTCTAGTGTTAATTGCAGTTTGCAGTGACTTCAGAATGTCAACTCTACCAGTCTTACAGTTGTGATTGATATACTACATTTTGTTTAACTATAGAACATGGATTAAGCGATGATGTAAACCGTGTAAAATTCGTTATGAGTATGGCCTGTTTTAATGCGGTCATGTGTCGTTTGGACTACGGATTGTAACTCAATTTGTGGGCTCGTTGAAATTATACCTAGTTTATATAGATTTTAAAAGACCTAATTCTCTTTCGATAACAATTATTAATACAGTTTTAAAACGATCTAATATGATTATATAAATCTACATTATATTATCACTCCAAATTGTGATCGTATTTCTTTTCAAGAATATACCCACATAATAAGTAATGTTTTGTAGAATTATCACGTCACTTTTGTGTGATAAATGTTAGAAGTATTATATTAGGGTAAGCGAGCTGGTGCAATTTTGTTTTAATGAGCTATTTGTTTTTTCTGTGAATTAAATACTTGACCTTTGCATAACAAACTGCAATAGCTTGCTAGTCGTGGTTTTAAACTAATATATATGTACATTCATATTAAATTGTGCTTCGTCCGTCGTCTTTTCTTTTAGAAATAAAGCAGTAAAATAAAAAAGCTACTCAGACTTTAAGCTACTTAGTATTTTATTTTTTATTATACAGTTAAAATGGAACTCGGGGAGTGGTTAGAACAGCACTAAAACTGTAACATAATCCCTTTTCTAAAGTCTTCAGTTAGTACTTTAAGAGGATTTGTCTTGATAAAACAAGGATATACTTAGCTGCGGTTTATAAGATACCCTGATGGATTTAGCTTATTGTTTACTAGCTATTGCCCCCGATGTCGTTTGTGTAGCAATGAAGATATAAAGTACTATGAAGTTTAATGATGTTTCATATTTCAACGACGCTGCCGTCGCGTGACTACCCGTTCGGAACCTCCTTAATTTATCCTCCTGTAATTTATATAGCCTATATTGATTAGTGATAATGTAGCATTCAAATGGTGAAAGATTTTTTGAAATCGGTCCAGTAATTTTTGAGCGAATTCGTTACAAACATACAAAAATACAAATCTTTCCTCTTTATAATATTAGTATAGAAGACGGGAATAACATATATAGATAGGTATATATTAGGATAGGGACTTTTCGAGTTTTAAGATCAGCTTGGAAGTAATCGGATATAATGAAAGCAGTACTGGGTATATATTTAGCAGTTAAAATCCGGTATACAGGAGGCAAATGTATTATACAGACAATTATTAATATTAAGTAAAAGTTGTCTTCGCTCTTAGGTAGCTTAGCAGAAAAATTAAGCCGTATATTGGGGTCAGCGGGCAGATGTGATTGCTGTCACAGAGAGTAGATGTCTTGCGTCCGATTTGCAGGTTGGTTAGATTATATTTACACACGGCTAAAATAATCTGGACATATTACTAATTATTTTATTAAATATTTATTATTTGTTCAAGAATTTTTGGTTAGTATATTGTTCTGAATTCATTCGTATTAAATCGTTTACAATATTATTTGATTTTGAACAATCTTTAAAGATAGTAGTACTCTTAAAATATTCTAAGAAAGTCACTTTTCTAGTCAAAAATTGCAAAAAGGTCGCCTTGTAATTAAGACAGTATTGAATTACAGAACCCGTATTTTATAAGAAGAAAAGATTTTTTTTTGTTATTATAGTGTCATTTTTAACTCTTGTTGTATTTTGCTATTGCAAAATGCTATAAGGAAATTTCATGTGTGATTTGTTAGGTTGAAGGATAATATCCTGCCGTCTTTGACATTCTTCTGTGGAAATCGACAAACTTGTTAATTTGTTTCCCGCGCTTTTTTGCATCCGCTATTATTATCAAAGAAAAATGTTTGTTTTGAGACTTCAGTGAAAACTCTAGAATGTATCAGTTAATTATTATTTTTTTTAATATGAATCAGACCGATGTAATTTAATAATATTTTATCACGACCAACAATAACTGTTGTTTGTTTTCGTTTTTATTAATATTCGATATAAATAATACATTTTAAAACGTTCTATTTTAAAGTTGTACAAACGAGACGACTTACTAAACTTAATTTATATATTACAGTCTAATATTAGGATTATTTTGTTAATATTTGAAGTCAATTTCTTCTATAAAAAGTAACATGTAACTAATTAGTCGTCATTAGGACTAATTTAAGAGATTACGTAGAAATTTTCGTCGCTCCTGCGAGGATTGAAGCTGAGGTGAAACGGGGATTTAGTATTGTGAACGTTGAAAGAGATTTATTAGGCTGATATTGACTTTTTACGGCTACAAAAATATACCAGATTGTATATTAAAAATCGATAAATCGATAGTTTGATATTGTTGTTTAGATAGTTTGTTTTTGGTATTTGTGTTATGTTTTTTTATTTAGATAGATTTTAATTTTTTCAAATATAAAACGGACTGTTAGGAGGCTTCAATGAGAATTGTCACAAGTTTTCTATTATCGTTGTTAAAGTGAAACGCTCTATACAAATCCGAAGGCTAGACTTTGTTGAACTGTTCTATACATAGCTATAGTTTTATAAACGCTATTAAGTTTCTTTATCGCGAACGGTTTAATCTAGGTTTGTCTGTCGACAGGTGGGATTTGAGATAATGCCGCGTCCGGTTCACCGCGTTGATTGGCCCCTTTTTTGTAACATTACACCCGAAAGGGAATTGTTAATCCTACACTTTGGCCTTTTCTAATTAAGGGGTTTGACTTCAGTTTATTTATTGATCACTTTAATATATGATTGTGAGCTTGTGTTTGGAAATTGGAAATTTCAATTTTGTTTTTATACATTCTTGCGTGTTTTGTTTTATACAATTATTCGCGAAAACTCACACTAAAACAGACGCACACAAACAATGTAACGTTTTGAAAACATAGGGAAGTATTACAGTAAACTGTTTGGACGAAATTCTTTAAACAGTAAATAGTCTCAAACCGGAAGTTGGTAGAAGGCTTGGATTTTGTAGTTTGTTTTTTGTTTTTTAAACCTAAAGTCGTATTTCTTTTGAGCTTGTTATTATTGTGGACTCAGATAAATATATAGTGGCATCTAACAATGCGTGACATGTAGACGGCGTTATATGAGTTTGCTACGAGCTACGGCGTAGACACTTAAATCTTACCTTTCTAAAACATTATTTTTAAGCTCTATCTGTATATACCTTGGGTATTATATTAAGTATATATAATTTTCTTTGAAATATTTTTCATAGAGATTTTTAGATGCAATATTAACACTTGTTTCGATTGAGAATCAAATCCGAGACGTCCACGTAACCTGAACGCTAACAATCGCACTATCACAAAGTAAAACAAAGTTTTTATAATTATTATATAATAAAATAAATTATGTTTACGACTTGCCTTTTCTTATGTTTGCGATGCCATTTTCGCCAAAGGTTTAAAAGATTAGGCAAACTTACTTGAAGTATTTTAAAATGGTTATATATTATTTGCGTTTAGATAAAATCTTCGTCAGCTAATAGAAAGGTTTTCCGATTGAACCATCGACAAAGGCTTTAAAAGAAAATAATGGTTATTCGCAATGTTGGCACTCCTGCTGATTGGCTTTCTTCCAGTTCGTTAGCACTTTTATATCTTATATTACTCTCAGTTTTTACCTTAATCTTACATTTGTAAATCACGTCTTTGTTTTCGTTTGATGTAAGCAGAGAGATATTATTAGTTTTTCTTTTATTTATTTTTTATATATTTGTGATGATTCCACTATACGTTCATAGATGGCGTTGTTTGTATTGTATCACGCAACCTATTTTTTTTTACTCGGACTGACATTATTTTACCTACCTACTGGATACAAATGCATAAGGATACAAGTCTCAAGTGACAATTTATAGCTAATTATTTCAAACGTCAATTAAGATTTAATTATTAGATTATATTTTAGATATAATCATGAAAATGTTCAGCCTGTAGGATCTCGAGTTAATGAAAATTCGACCTTGTTCGATGTTTATTGTTTAATATTAATGGGTGGGGGATAAATTAATTAACGAGGGGGAAGGCTTCGGTTGTCGTCACAGGTTGTTGTCAGCTTTGTGCTGATAACTTCATAGTACTGATTTGTTTATGATTTTACATAATGATTAGAATTAATTTTATGTTTTAATTTGTTGTAATAGTGACCGAATATAAATGTTCTATTGTTTTTGTTTTAATTTCTTTTTTAAATTCAATTCATTTGTTTTGTGTTCTCTTTTTATATTGGTGTTTATTTCAGACGATGAACTTTTATTATGTCATTGTGTTGTGTGCATGTAACAATTTGTCAGTGTTCAAGTAAATACTTGCATCAATTTAGATTATCAATTCATCACCATTCATACATAAATTTAAAAAAAAAAACAAAATTCAGATGCCTGCCCAAACTTTAGGGTTTTTTTTTCTTAGATCAGATTATATCTTCGAAGACTTAACTAATTCGTAAATGTACATATTTTATATAGAACCAATCAATGCGGACCTAGCGGTGGTGCGTGAAACTACTATACAAAAAAAAAAGTTATGAGATAATTGTATTTTCTACATTAAAATCAATACTAGGGGTATTGTTTACGTAAATATTTTTTTAAATTAAAATAATTGGCCCTAAAATATTAACTCAATCAAATGCAAATATTCACAGGTAATTTGTAATCAAATAAATATATTCGATTTCCCTTATGAATAATGTAAGGCAATATAAAGTAATTCGTCCCTTTCCTTTGGAGGTGTGCGTTTAAAAAAGCCTAAATTTCACGGATGAAATGTAAAACTCAGTCGCATTATGCAAATTGTTGCCAATCGAGTACATACTCAGCCGAAAAATCTCAGCATCCCGAAGGAATTTTCAGCGCAATGGTAATGCCGCAATTTTGTATGGATATATGTATTCTTTTGTTTTTGTATTTTTATACGTAGATCAAATATTATCAGAGAAATACAAATTCTATTTACTAATGATAACTAACTTTTTTTTTCTCCCCTCCTCCTTACATCTATTTGGTTCTTGTTTTTTATTTTTATGTATTTTTGTAATTTTATTAGAAGTGTAGTATCTATCCCTTTATCACCTTGAGCATGCCGTCCTATCCTATAATTAAAATTTCATTTATTTTATATAATAGTAGTCCTTTTTATAATATGTAGTTTTAATGTAATTTTGTAGGTAGGTAGGCTTTATTTATAAACTTGTTCTAAATTCAAAACGTTTGTTATAAAAATATTATCCCAGTGGCGTCCATTAAATCACCCATATATATTTTAATATCTATGTAAGGCAAGAAGCATATCTAACTTTATATAACAAAACTCATACATAGCTTTAGGAACAGCCATCGTTGGTCGTGACCAAAATAATGTCATTTAAATTGATTGAATTGTGTAACCTTATAAACGACGTTTATTTAACACTAGGTTTACGGGACGCGTCAATTTGACGCATTTTGATTTTTATCAGAGAATTACCGAAAACTTTAAAAACTTTCATAATTAGAATCACATACCTATATATATTTTTTTCAAATTAAAGCATAAATTACACGTGTTTTTATATGTATTCGTTCATGCGTCAAATTGTTGCGTTTTAGTATAAATAGGCATATAGAAAATGTCCGTAAACCTAGTGTTAAGCGGACATTATCAATAAATATATACTTGTGTATTTGAGTTTATGTAAATATTACAACTAAGGGTACGCAACCCCTTTCTCGTCTTTGACAAAAGTGGGCCAAACTGCTTTACAAACCTGATAAAGTTTGGTTCTCCATATGTAGTAGCGTTTGATTTTTCTTTCTTATATTAATGTCTTAATCTCTTTTGTTAAAAGCTGGTAAGTCTGAAAATATATACCTACATATATAAACTCAACATCTCATTGTTCAGGCAATTAAATCGGTATTCATATAAACGTAAATTACGCAGCCGATTTGAGATTTTTTTTGGTATCATACAGCTCTTTTATTGAAGAAAATGTGTTCTATATATGTCAGTTTTCAGTTCAATACTTAAGCTTTAGGTTAATATATTAATTAATTGTTAAGATTCAATTAGTAATAGATTTTCGAATCGAATTTTTAACGTACGGGAATTTATTCTCAAACGACTTAAGTGGATTCTAAGTTGCTTAATAAAAATAATTTTCGTTTCGCTCGAACAGTTCGTGATTATAATTAAAAAGGAAGAGAATTTAATTTTCTTAAATTTATTGCTCAATAACTCTTAGTGCTTCTTATGGAGAGAATTTTGTTTTTCTTTTTTTTTTGGGTCTTCGTTTAATTTTCTTAACGAAACTTCATTCTGCCATATTTAAAGGTGAATGCGACTTATTTATATTTACTTACCTCTTATTTATATATAGAGTATCTCAATATCTTATCAAGTTTTTACATTACATTTGGTTTCGAAAATCTCTCGTCTGTATTCTATAGTTAACAGTACGTCAAGTTTTATGTGTCTATCGTGGTATCATTATTACATAGCATTAAATTAAAACATCTTTTCTTATTACCAATATGCTATTTTGTTATTTATTGTGTATTAAATATATTTTTATATTAATTTAAGTTATATTATAATTAAGTTATATTTAGAAATATATAACGAATGTGCAGCGCCAAGACAAACCAACACTGGTTTTTGGCGTCAAGGCAACAAATTATACATTTGTTATTATTATTTTTATTTTTATAAAAATATCAAACTCAATGCCTAAGATATGATAAGCTTCTTTAAAAGTTATCCCCTTACTGATGGGCATATAAAAATAAAAACACTCCGACGTAAACTAAGCTAAGGCGAATCATATTGGACTGATTTGATATGTGGAGTTGTCGTACGAATACGTCTTCGTGTGAGTGAGCTCTAACCATGTCATGCTTAGTATCTGTGTGCGATACTGGATTTTGTTTGTGTTCAATTAAAATTGAATAAACGTTTCGTTATTGTGCAATATCAATAAAACTAAAATGCGTGCGGCGTTATTAAATTCGATGTTGTTAATTTATCGATGTAGAAATTTTCCAATTATAATAGCCAATAATTAAAAGCAATTCAATAAAATTTTAATTATGTTGCGTTATTTTTTTATGTACGTTTTAACTATATTTTGTACCTTTTTATACATATACATTTTTATTTCAACTATAAAGTGCTTACAACTTACAGAGTTTTTTTTAAACATGATTATATATATATACTAAGCTAGTTTCTTAACATATACATAAATTAAACTTATTATGAAGGTCATAAGAATAATTTTAAACTTTAATTATACGTACCAAATGCTTTTACGCGCAATAATATATCATATTTATTAATGATAAATTAATGTATGCGAGATAATTAATTTTGCACCTGTCTCTTGTTTCAGATTAATAATGGAATCTGGATTGTGCGCGGACGTCTGCATCATCAATTGAGGAAGATGGATAATGACGATCAAATCATGTGCAAATTTATACCAAGGTATAAAACATTTTGGGGCCGGTTATTCAATACTAGCTTAATTAACACTAGTAAGACGGGAGCGGTTATTTGCCTACGAAAATTATTATTATAATTTCAGGATAGTTTAATTGTTGTGGATGTTAGTTCTACTAAAATATATAAGAACTATTTACTATTTTATCCTTATTTGCGTATATTCACGTCAAATTTCAGGTCATTCTGACAAGTGGTACACTTAATACAGTAGTGATAGCATATTTTTTTAATTATTACTTCACGTTTAATACCCCACTGTTCGATAATGTCTTTTGCAATCAATTCGAGTACATTTTAAAATAGTATACCTATATGAATTTTCAGATTAAAACCAATTATCTTGGTGTGACATTTACGCATGTCGTGTCGATGGGCGTGACGGGTGGGAGCAACGGCGGCGGGCGAGCGGCGCGTGCGCTGCGTTTGTTGCTGCTATTCGTGTTAGCGCTCGCCGCGGTGGAATATCTGTTTGGTTCCATATTGGACGCGTCTCCGTTGAGGACTTATCTTAATATGCCTGGCTATAATTCTACACCAGCTGTGACCAGGTGAGTGGATATTATTGATAAAGTTGAGGATAAATATATTTACTAACTACTTGCATCTATAAGTTTTATGAAAGTTGGAGCTTTTTAAGGCTGCATTTTCCGGCCAGACACACGAAAGATGTTAACCTGTTTTTCTTTCATTAATTGCAGAATCGAAAAACCCTCATCGCAGTGGCCTAAACGTGTAATATCAGAACCTAATACAACACCGATAATAGGAGTACAATTTATAGAATACAATAACACAAATAATATCGATCGTATTGAAAATAGTACTCGATCGAACAGTATGAATTTTACTACTTTCAATGTGTCTACACCGCTATTTATAAGTAAAATTATTGAAAGTATACGTAATAATTCAACTGATGATGGTGATCGGTCGAATGTGACCGAGGTTCAGAAGAATTTGTGTACGGAAAATATTCCTGAATTAGGTGAGTCTCTATTAATAGTATTTTAGAGAAACTTGCGTGAAATAATAATGTAGATTAAAATGGATTTAAAATATAATTATCACAATGCATTGTGGCAATAAAAAGACAGGAAGAAACACGAAAGATGACACTGACAGACTAAACGTCAAAACCTCAAATCTTCTTAAATAAGTATTTTCGGCTTGTAGAATCGACCGCCACAGTATTATGGCCCTAGCGTACCTATATAGCAATTATACTGCATAATGATAGATTTACAGATTATTATTATTTTTTATTTATTCGGAAAACTTACAGCTAAATACAAAAAAGTTAATACATACACATGAAAATAAAAAAGCCAATTAGAGTTTTCGCCAATGAAAATTAAAATAAAGTGTTAAATATTGGTCTGCTACAATTGGGGAAGCCAGCTAGATGTATCTCTCTAATAGCAATCTAGGTAGATTCCTTCTTACTTGCGCAATATTACTAGAGAAAAGATCAATGGTCGAGCAATGAGTGTTAAAACTCCTTGCCGACCGAACGAAGAAAAAACTTGATCGTTATTAGTCCAGTCTGCTGTCCCTTATCCTGGTAAATTATCAGTATCAGCAGGAATATATATGTGTATGTTCATTATGTATTTAGTTTACGTATATATTTATGTATTTTATTTATCTAAATTGCATTGCCCGATATTAACAATGCTATGACAATTGAATATCTGAAAAAATTACTTACATTATTATTATCAGCGTTATAACAAGAGAAGTGTGTCAATCCAGACGGTGTTCATTTATCTCCTCTAATCGGCATAGCGAAATGCAGGGACCACACTCTAACTTGACAGGCAGAGTGTGGTCACGTGTCAAGCTATTAATGTTAAAAATTTTCATTCTTTTCGTATTATTGTAATGAAATAAACATTGTTCAGACTTTATTATCGGAAAGTACTTATCTGATGACCTGTAAACGTGTATGTGAGACAAAAAATAGCAAAATCGATATTGTTTATACAGAAACTTATTTTGGGCAACTATCGGCTTCCGTAAATAAAATACGAATGCAGCTTTTTTTTATTAATATTGTAAATTTTAAAAAGGAATACAATCAATTTACTGAATACTTACATAAATTATATGTAGACACATTCGTCTCTTTGAACCGACATTTCAGAAGTGAAAAATTGTTTTCCAGTCGTGTCCCACCCTGTACAAAACCTTCCTTATGATTCGATATGTCTATTGGGAAAAATCTTCGCAGTTACTTTTGGGGTTAATGTTACATAACTGATATTCTAGTCTTAAGAATACTATTGTCACTTATGTCATTGTGACTTACAATAAACAGCTTTTCATGTAAAAACTGCATTTATTCTTTATTCATAATGCAACAGTTAACGCTGTCTAGCTTCTGTCTAGACACTCGCGGCTGGTGACTGCGTTTTATGCTGTAATGTAATAGTACACTTACCAACTAGGATAAGGTTTTTGGTGTGCCAATACTTGCTTAAACGACTATCCAGTCTTCTCTATGCCAGTACAGGAAAGTCTAAGCAATCACTAAGAAAAATTTCTTCTTCAAGTCAGTTAATTATTTCTTGCTATAAATTAAATAATACATTATATTTTTCAGGTCCAATTCCCGTTAACAAAACCGAAATAGAATTAGATTTTGTTGAGAAGAAATATCCGGAGGTTTATTGGGGTGGTCGATATTCGCCTCCTGATTGCAAGCCTCGACATAGAGTCGCCATTATTGTGCCGTATAGGTGAGTTACTATTAAATAAGTTCAATAACCAAATCGACTGTCTTTAGTTTGAAACCTGGATCAGGATGTATTAACATGTAGTTACTAATGACCGGTAGATGGCGCTACAAAGATCGTCTTAAAAAACCCTGACAGTAATAATAATATTAGTATTTGAAACAATTACAGAGATCGTCAACAGCATCTTGCAATGTTCCTGAATCATATGCATCCGTTTCTTATGAAGCAGCAATTAGAATATGGAATATTTATTGTTGAACAAGCAGGTGAGTCGACTGATGTTTTATTAATAAAATAAAAAATATTTATTAATAATATAAAATATTTAGTTTGTGAAGAATGGTACATTATTATCCTATTAATAAATGTATACCGTATACTTGATAGAGTGACTCTACTGGTAACAAATAGATGGCGCTAGTTAGTCACGCATCTCACATCTTAAATTTTTAATAATAGATAACGTATGCTAATTACTCGATCTAGTTTCTTGTGATTTTTTTCTCATCATGCCTTTGACCATGATTTTGACTATATGTAAGAGCTTAAAGAGCCTATCTGAAATAAAGATATATGATTTGTTAATTTAATTTCCAGGTCAGAGCGATTTTAACAGAGCGAAATTAATGAATGTAGGTTTTATGGAGAGTCAACGACTGAAGGCTGATGGGTGGCAGTGTTTCATATTTCATGATATCGACTTGTTGCCGCTCGACGGAAGGAATATGTATTCGTGTCCGAGACAGCCGCGACACATGTCCGCCTCTATTGATAAACTTAATTTTAGGTTTGTTCACGATTATTGATAGTAACTCTCACTATGCTGGCTATAATAATACAAATACATCGGCCGTTTCAATTCTAATTTGTTTCTTGTGGTTCAAAGTTTTTCTAGATCTAGTTTGATTGTATCAATATAATATTGTTCTCAGGTTACCATATGAAGATATATTCGGTGGCGTATCAGCCATGACAAAAGAACAATTCACAAGTGTAAATGGATTTTCTAATAAATATTGGGGTTGGGGTGGTGAGGATGATGATATGTTTTATAGGTAAGGGTGTTTCTGCTGGTATACCTACAGTCTACGCTGGCTACTTTTCCCAAGCCTATCCCAAGTCAATCGTGACTAGTAGTGACGTAGTGTTAAATAGTTAATTTTGTTTTCAGATTAAAAAAGAGAAATTATCACATAGCTAGATATAAAATGTCTATAGCTAGGTACGCCATGTTGGATCATAAGAAATCGTCACCTAATCCTAAGAGGTGGGTATTTAGTTTGAAATTTGTTTAGAGGTTTTGAGTGAAATCCCAGTGGTTAATAAACAAACCATAACACCATAGATAATAACAGCAAAAACCTTGTGAATTTAATATGTAAGTTAAGATTATTTCGAATTATGTGACATGACATCTACTTTTTTTCTGAATGAAAATTCAGTTTTGTTTTGTTAGTTATTTTATGTACAGGCTATGATTGGCAAGTTTCTTCTCGTCATACGCCTTTCCGAAGTCATTGTAGAGTCTAACGATCAGCAAGCGTACGCCTTTAGTGCCTATGCTAATAAACGATTTTCATTTCATTTCATTAAAATAAACAAACTCACTGAGTGTCACGACTTTTGACTAGTAATATAACTTGTGTTTATAAAAAAACCTCCAACTGCAGTAATTTTTTTTTTCAGATACCAACTCCTATCACAGACAGGCAAAACGTTTCTCAAAGACGGCCTAACGACCTTAGAGTATGAAATTGTAGAGGTGTCTCAGCATCACCTATACACGCACATATTAGTGAATATTGACGAGCGCAGCTGATGGGAGTATTTCGCCAAGCTGCTGTTTGGCAAGAATAGGTAACATACGATCAAGAGCCGATTGCAAAAGCTCTCTTTCCTGTGCGACTAGTGCGACCTGAGTGTGAAGCTCGCTGTGACGTCACGGTTGGCATAGCGAAACGTAATCGGATAAAGGACGATTTTAAATTGTGAAAGTGTGTCGGTTAAATGAAAAAGATTTTCAGTATGTTAAGGGGGCCTACTCAGGAACACTTACGGACCCGTAATCGTTCACGAAATTACTGATTTGACAGCGAAGTCACGTCGGATAGGCCACTCAATGCTTTTTTTACGGACATTTGACAGGACTTTTTACGGGGTTATATGTCAAAATTCACGTAAGCTACTGAAGTGACGCGACGGCCGTATCACGAAACTTCGGATATGCCTGAGTAGCCCCCCAGATTGTGAACGACAGAGTGAATGGATGTAAACCAAGTTAAATCTTTTATTTAGTGTTGTATTATTAAATATTGTTGCTATTGTTGAAAATGCAATAGTGGAAAGTACTTGCCTTTCCTATTTCGGTAATTAAACAAATGGTTGATTAACAAAATGGGATGAAATTAAATAAAAACTTGTTCCGTTTTGTTCATTAATTATTGTATTGGGATATGTTCGCATTAAACTCTGAGGTTGCTTTATGATTGAGAGAGTTTGTAGTTAATTGAGTTCTATTGGTGTTAAGGTCTAGACAAGGACCACATCCATCACATGACACCTAATTTATAAACAATGACACGTGTTTTATTTGAGTAGTTTTCTGGTATAGGCTGGTCACTCAAATATGCATTTAGCTGGTGGTTTGTAACTCTAGATTCAGTCGACAATTAACGAGCCTAATGTGAACATAATCTACAAAAAAAATGTTGTTAAAAATAATAATAGACTTAAGAAAAATGTTGTATAATAGTATAAATATAGAAAACTACTGAATATTATTAAAACTATGAAAGAAACAAAAGATAATAAATAGAATTTAAAAAAAAACATAATCCGGTCTAAATGTAAGTCGAGTCAATTTGTAAATAGAAATAGATTTTGCCTAAAATGTTTTAATATATTACTTAGTTATATTTAAAACATAGCTTTCTGTTAGTCATAGACTCAAAAGTAAAATCAAAGATGTATTTTATTAATTTATTAACAAAAAGAAAGATAGTACCGTCCGCTTTGCTCAGAATTGGTGTAAATCTTTTTTATGTTATATTGGGTTTATTTGTACAAAATACGCCACCGAAATTAATGTTACAAATTTTTTTTTTAGATATTTTTCTGTAGCTCGATGTTTTTACTGCAATCCACCAAATTTTAGGTTAGATGGGGAAGTCTGCGTGCAGAAGTCGCCATGTGCAGTCGAAGCTGGCATTGTAGACCCTGACGTGATATCCAGCTTATTTCAAATTGACCCATAGCAGTCTGGCTCTCTTTCAAATGTACTATTTATGTCAAAATATTACGTAATTTTAATCAATTTTTAATTTATTTTAAAAACCGCTCATTTTTAATAATTTTTTTGTTTTTTTTTTTTAATGTGCGTCTTAATTAATAAACGTTAACTTAGTCTTAAAAAGTTCATCTCAAAACAAAGTATTTACTATTTTGATATTATTTTATAACATTATCTAATGAAAAATTACTACAAGTTAAAAGTGATTTTTTTAAATGATTTTTGAACGAATTTGTTTTATTATTATTTTTTCTTAGAATTTGATATTTATTTTTTTATTTTACGGGCTGTATTTATTTTTTACTTGCATTGAATTTGTGTTACCGTTTTAGTCTTTAAGTAACTTAGGTCTAAAGTATTTTTTTTTTTATTGAGGAGAATATAATTTTCCTTTAAGGTGCCAAGGTATGATTGTATGGTTACTTGTTACCTAATTGATGTGGCGGAGAAGGAAGCCATTTTGTCTTACTCGCGTGATTGAAGTGACAACTGAGTTAGACAACAATGTCTGAAATTAGTGATATTTATAGTCAGATTTTAATAAAAATATAATGTACTGACAGCTGAAAAATACACCTACCCGCAGACATATGTGATACCAGTTGTCCGAGTTGACCCACAGAGTAGCTAAATATCAAGTACAATATGAAGTTTCTACTATGATTAATAATAAATAAAATCGTGATAAGCTTTGTGCTGAAATTTACGAATATATTTGGAAAATTCACTGCCACTTGTAATCATATTCAGCAGGTTTTATAAGAAGTTATCAATGAGGTAAATATACTAGAGAAGCTGGTTAAACGAAATCTTTGCGATAGCAGAGTTTGGATATCTTAAATGTCTTTATAAAAGAATTTCAATGTATAATAATTTATTAGAACTACTTTTAAACATTGGCCCGCTGGACCAATCTTTGTAGAATAACAACATTTTTTCTCTAGTATATTTAACTCAATGCAGATGTACAATTGGTAGATTCACATTCTTTAAATGTAAACATATACGGCTTAATTATTATTGTAATGTGTAATATTAATTAAGAAGAAGAATTAATGCTAAAACCAATAATGTAAAAATTGTTATCTATCTAATTAATATTTATAAAGTTGTCTTTTTATACCTTAAAGTATTTATTAAATGTGTAAAAAATAAATTGAAAAATATACATACATTCAAATTCGGAATATTTTAAAATTAGTCGCTTAATTGGCTGTCAAGTTTTTTTTTTCAATTGTTATTTCCGCTCAATCTCTAATATGTTATTTGACAAAAAGTTTTCGTTTTCTTTCCAATAAGTTTTTAAATCATATTTAAGTTTTTCTTGCATTTCTTGTTAAAAGGATACAAGTAGCGGGTACTGCTAAATAATATTTATTTTTATTTTCCAGGATAAGTCACATGTTACTTTGTTATGTATATTTTTATGAATATTACTTAATGATATCATAAAACTAGAGATTATTTAATTAACATTGTAATATTAATTATGCATTTCAAACTACCATACCATGTAATGTAGGGTACTTACACATAAAAACAAAATAATGATAATAGCGCCTATAAATAGTTCGAAATAGCTTATTTATTTATTATTCAGTTGGTAATTTGTAGAAAAGTGATAAAACACTGAGTTACTTAAGACAAGGTGATATGAAAGGTGTAAGAATTTTGATTTTTTTAATAATAAAAAATTGTTTTGCAAATATTGGATTTGTTTTATTTTTCATTCTAAATTGACAATATTAGAAATTGTCTATGACTGAAAAAATGTTATGAACGGAACGTTGACGTGGTTGGTCGAGGTTAATGATAATCCATCACTACTACGAACTAAATGCAATGAAGCGAGTGAGAAAATAATTTGAAACGCATATTTAGGTCCAGAATCTAACCACAACTTCCCTTTAATTCGAGCCAAAAGAATCATCTAATCTAATCTTCATTGATATTGTAATTTTCTACGAAATCGGATATTTAAAGGAAAATCAAATTTAACGTTTATCCTAATTTGTATCACGTGGAAAATAATTAAAGACATTATTTATCGGACATTATAAAATGCTATATCATTTACCATTTAAGTAAAAATGTGTTTTATGTTGTCAGCTTAAAGATATCTGTACAAAGTAAAAAACTAAAACGCAAATGACATTTGAAGTTCTTTTGACAGATGTGTTGGGAGGTCGGGGTTTTTTGTGTTTGTACTAATTTTATGGTGTATTTCAAAGAATAAACATATAAAATACGTTTTAAAATGTACACAAATTAAAAAGGCTGATATGCAATGGCTTTCTTAGAGGTATTTATAAAGCGATTTATTATATTACGTGAAATTATAACTTAAAATGACACCACTGTTATCTATTTTAATGAATCCTCCGTGTTTTGTATATGTAAATACGAAAATTGTTAGTTTATTTATCATTACTAGGGGTGCCTTTATAAATAAATATTGCGTATTTCTGTAGTATATTTGTCTGTTCACAATTTATACTACAGAAATTACATTAATACTTTAATATAGTCTAAATTTAATGTTTATTGGTAAATGTTCTGACGTATTTTTGTACATATAAAATAGTTTAAATTGATTTTCTATTTCATTTTAGTGGCGCCGATTTAACTTCTTTGAGTGTCACAAAGTTGACAATACTAAACTTGAAGAATTATTGCAGGTAAATACAGTTGTATTATTATTATTACTTTAAGCAGAATAGTCGTACAACGCATTTTCCTATAACGCGAAACCAATCTACCGTGGTACATGGTCTAGGCGTACAATTTGAAAGCATATCATATTATCTAGATTTAGGTGATATAAACATGTGGCTAAGTCTTTTGTACCACATTTGTGTTGTTTTAATATCCATGATGCTGTATGGTTTCAGGATACAAGAATAGTTGTTTCAACTAGCGGCAACAATCATGTTATTATCTGTGATGCTACAGGATGGGCCCATTTGATCTCACGCTCTTGGACAGTTACATCGTTCAAAGTCCATGAATCTGAAATTGTGTTGGCTCAACAATTCCCTCATGATCCTTATTTGGTCACTGTCGGTGTAAGTATCTATTGTAATAGCAGTCATAGTGGTTACTAGATGCTCCAAATTCCAGGCATATGATTCCATTAAAGTTAATATTTATATTTGTTGTGATTCTCAGGAAGATGAAGAAGGTGTTAATCCATTCATTAAAGTCTGGGACTGGTCTCGGACAGATCGTCATGGAAACCCTATACTAGCTCACATTAGTAGAGCAGTACCATCTCATTTGAGGCCTACAATGTCTTCTGCACTTGCCATACATGAGAATAAGGTAATATTTTCGACTCTGCCCATATTGCTAAGTTGGTATAGTCTTATGCTTTGAAATAACGTAACATTGATGACTCATCTTTAATATCTTGTTGGGGTTTTGCCCAAATATTTGACAATGGTAGAATTGTCTTCATTAAACATTTTAGGCTATTAATTAAAGAAGAACATAAAGTAGCAATAGTTGGCTGTAAATAATGTGTAAATGAATTAATAAAAGTAAATAAGTTGCTGTCATGAATGGCTTTTTTCAATTTTGCTATATCTCAATTAGTATAGACATAAATTAATTTAACACATACATACCTTTATTATTTTAATATAATATAATCTCAAGCTGCTATAGTGTGTATGTTGAGGCTTATTTTTATATTGAATCAGCTTTAATTCTCATAAGATATTTAATATTTGAAAATAATTTGTTTTTGGGCCTCTCCGAGTTCTTAATCTATTTTTTCACTTCATTTCAGAGTCTTCTAGCTGTAGGCTTTCTCGATGGCTCTGTATCATTGTTTCGTGGTGATATTACACGTCAGAGAAGCTGGAAGATGAGAACATTATCCGATTCGGGACCCAGTCCAATAACAGGGCTTGCATTTAAGTTAGTGTTATGTTATTATACAAAGTTCATATTCACACAAATTGTTGTGGCGATTCCGCTACTTGCCGCAAAATATATCACAGTTTTTAGTCAAAATTCAGTTAAAACTCATAAATTCTCCTTATAGGGGTAAAGAGCAATTGTTTGTGGTGTCACGTGCGTGCGTCTCAGTGTATTGGACGAGTAGTGACCGGAGCGCCGTGTTGGACAATATTGGTGCATCACCAATGTGCAGTGTACTTGCTGATAAACAACTCATGATTGCCAGGCCTGATGTAGGTTATAAATTGTATTATTAGAAGGAAGTATTTATCAACTCGGGTAAGCGTTACAGGTCTTGTTGTGTGTTACATTTCAAACAGCGCCATCTAGGAGCGGATGGCAGAGTTTCAACAAATTTTATTATAATTCAATATGTTAAGCTAGAGTGCAGTCTGTGAATAGAGACAAGCCTTCAGCTAGGCGTATTAATGAGATGAGAGTGTACATTTTAGATTGACAGGACTGTTTATATATAGGACTAGAATGTAATGATATTTTATATATTTTAGGCGATATACTGTTACACAACAGAAGGAAGAGGTCCGTGTTACGCCCTCGAAGGAGAAAAGCTCCGTCTCGACTGGTTTAGAAATTACTTAGTAATAACAACGGCGGAAACTCCTGTCGAAGTTTCGTCACAAAATCGTGGCGCCAAAGGGAATCTAATAACCATATTGGACATTCAGAATAAGTTTATTGTTTATACGCGATTGATGGGTGAAGTTGCTTCGTTCTTGAACGATTGGGGCTCCTGCTATCTGCTGTCTAAGGACAAACAAATGTGGGCGTTAGAAGAAAGAGATTTGCAATACAAAATGGACTTATTGTTTAAAAAGAATCTCTACGATGTGGCGATAAGGATGGCCAGCAGTCAGCATTATGATGCTGAGGGGTTGATGGAGATTTGTAAGCAGTATGGTGATCATTTGTATACTAAGGTTATTGTCATTTACGTTTTTATTGTGACTTTACACTAAACTGGTTCAGAACTAGGACCACACGTGTAACATCTAGTTTCAAAACAAGTATTTATTCTTTTTTAAAATATTTCAATAATAAAATATAAGCTTCCTTTGTAACAGTAAAGTTGTATAGTAACTTGCTATTATTTAATAACGCTTTTACGCTTGTAAGTGAAGCTACAAATGACTATGTGAAAATAAATGATATCAAGTACCTAATATTTTTATATCTATTGTTGAAGTGAACAAGGCGCTACTACAGTTGCTGCATATTGTTTAATAGCATTTTGACAAGTCAAAGCGTTCCAATAGAAACCTATGGATGATGGATGTATCAGAATATTCCTGATAGATAATCCGAGACAATCATTCTTTTAATTTTTTTTAAAATAGATTTTTTAAATTCAATATTTTTACAGGGCGATTTAAAAGGTGCAATAGATCAATATATAAAGACAATAGGATACTTGGAAACGTCGTATGTCATAAGGAAATATCTGGAATCTAGACATTTAGAGCCTTTGATAGTATATTTGGAGGAATTGCACAAAAAGGGCTTTGCAACTGAAGATCATACAACATTGTTGCTGACGTGTTTTGTTAAGTTAGACCAGCATGACCATCAAGGGAAACTCAAGCAATTTATTAATAGTAAAACTAATACTTTGAATTTTGATGTGGATATCGCCATTAAGGTGTGTATGACTTAGGGCTACATGCCGTTCTTATGTGGAGCTAGAGTATAGAGACAATGTATAGGTCACCAGTTCTCAAACTTTTTTAGCGAAGGAAAAAGTCTTAATATAATTATAAAGAAACTGATTTATATGTATTTATGAATAATCATATTGCAGTGTAATATTACGTAATATTTAGACGTAACCTTATAATCTCCCTTTGGTAAGTATTTTTTTGCAGTATTTTAGCCCTAGGGTTCCGCGGAACACATTTTGAGAATGGCTGGTATAGGTAGTAGCTTTTACTATGCTATGATATGTGGGTAGGACAGACTCTATCTACTTATGTCTATATATCTATCTATTTATAGGTGGTACGTCAAGTGAGTCCAGACGATGCGTTAACCCTCGCCTCGAACCACAAACGTCATGACTGGTATCTTAAAATAATAACCGAAGACAAAAAAGATTATCAGAAAGCTCTAAGCTATCTATCGGATTTGGAATTTGATGACGCCGACTTGTTCATGAAGAAGTATGGAAATGTTCTTATTCAGCACGCTCCTGTGGAGAGTACTGAGTTTCTTAAAGGTGAGGCGCGGTGTACTATGACACTGTTTTAACTTGAATAAAACTTTAAGTTCCCATTATAATTAATTTTTATCATCAGAAACTTGAGTTTTAATTTGAATTTATTACAGTATTACAGGGCAATGTGTTTCTAGGTTATCAGTTTTAAGCTATGATCGGACCTCAAAATATCTCATACAGTTTTCTTCTACCAGCCTTTTGAAATGTGGGAGATTCCCGTGCCCCATCCCGTGTGTTTGTGACTAATTATGTATTTGTTTCAGCATTGTGCACAGATTATAAACCAAGAAGTAAGCTGTTAGTAGAGGAGAGCTCTTTGTCAGGAGCCCGTGTCCATCTCGATCCTGACAGAGCGATGCCTGATGACTATGTGCATTTATTCTTGAGTAACTCGGAGCAATTGATAGTATTTCTAGAACGTATGGTGAAGTCAGAATTGCAATGTTCTAATTTAGTTTACAATGCACTCATAGAACATTACATTCATGTTTGGTATGTAACTATGTATGCTCATGATGGTCTATTAGCTCAGTCTTTTGTTACTGAATCGTGCGTGTTTGTCATAACAAGCCAGCATAGTGGGGATGAGCTTTGTTTGTACGAATTTGTATCTGGTAGCATGCACATGCTGGATTTTATTATTTAAGTTTTTCAAATAAATGCAAAGGGCTTATGTTACAGGATGTAAGTTCTTTTGTATTTTTAGGGCCAAGTCAAAATCAGCGACGGATAAAGCGGAATATGAGGAGAAAATCATGAAAGTGTTGAGAAATCCTGAAGCCAATTATGACAAGGATCAGACTCTAATCATATGTCAGATGCTGGGTTTTAAATCTGGTATACTGCATTTGTATGAGGAGAATAAATTGTAAGTTTGTTTCGTTTTTTATATATTATGTGTACTGGCCTAGCAATTGACCACATTCTGCCTGATGTTAAGCTAGAGTGCGGTCCATGAGCGGAGACAATTATTCAATTATCCTGGCATTCATTCCTCTCGCTAAATGTTTTAAAAGAATTATTGGCGGTTCACTATAGCGTTTATTTTTATCTGACTTTATGAAAGTGATGTAATTGTGTTTTTTTGTGTGTGTGTGTGTATATATTAATTATATGCCTATTATTATTATTGTATAATTTTGATTTTATTATTTTCATTGAATACGTGTGCATTTCGTTAATTTAATTAATAGCATATGTTTGTACTATTTAATATTATTTATGCATGTATACTTGCAAACTACAGTACACACTACCAAAATGAAACTGATTTCAACAATAAGTTATTGAATTCTCTTTACTTGTTGAAGATGGCGTGCCCAAGTGTCAGTTCATATGCGCAACGGCGAATGGCCCCAAGCCCTGGAAGTGTGTCGTCGGCGAGGAGACCATTGCCCCCGGCTATGGCTGGACGTGTTGTGGTGGCCGCCGCCCGCGCACTATTTGCCGGAGTTGTTGCATGTTATCGGTACGTCTGTTTAGTATCTACATCAGGACAAGGATAACATAAACATGTAATACTAAAGAATAATATATGTATATATTGATGCAGGTACTGAAAAGTTGTTGTCGCCCATTTTGGTTCTCGACTGTTTAGCGAGTACTTCTACTTATAAACTGGGAGATGTGCGCAAGTATGATTTTTGTATAATTATCATAATAATAAAGAACACATACAATGCTTCTGACCCTAGGATACTCTAGGATATACCCATAGGATAGTATATCTATGCTATGAAATGAAATAAAATGAAATGAAAATCGTTTATTAGCATAGGCACTAAAGGCGTGCGCTTGCTCATCGTCAGAATCTATAATGGCTTCGGAAAGGCATATGACGAGAAGAAGACCACAAGAAACTCACCAATCGTAGCCTGTACATAAAATAATTAACAAAAAAAACTGAATTTTCATTCAGAAAAAAAGTAAATAACAATTCATAAGTCACATAATTCCAATGGAAATATAACATTACATTGATAAATACAAGTATTTGATCAGGGACCACTGCACTACACTGATCGTCAATTACATGTAAATGGGACAGGTGTCTTGTAAAAACTCATCAGCGTCGTGGTCTCGCTTGTCTTGTCTAAAAACAAAGTA
This sequence comes from Tineola bisselliella, assembly GCA_028551675.1. Classification (NCBI taxonomy): domain Eukaryota; kingdom Metazoa; phylum Arthropoda; class Insecta; order Lepidoptera; family Tineidae; genus Tineola; species Tineola bisselliella. The sequence continues at coordinate 119,614 of JAPWLS010000899.1, read as the reverse complement.
GTGCTGTTTTTTGATAATTGTATTTTAGTGACTACTTTATTTAGGACAGTCTGTATAAGCTAGGTTGCAATACTTATTATATGATCAAGTCTCTTGTGATGGATATGTCAAGCTTTGAGTATTGAGTATATCTTTATACACTTATTTGTATTCTTCATTCTTCAAAGTAAGGTTGAAGAGAAGATAAGAGAAAAAAAAGAATTAAAAGAACTAACCTAACCTAACCTAACTTTTTTTATTGAGTAATTTGATCTCATTTTGAAAACTGACGTCATAGTTACTCATTTTTAAAATATTCACAGATATCTAATAAATATATTAAAAGCCGAAAACGAGGTGATAACACGCGAGAAAGAGCTGGCAACGAAATACAAAGGGGAGAGTGACAATATGAAATGCCAAATTACAAACATACAGGAGTCACCGATCACGTTCCAGAGCTCCAAGTGCGCTGCCTGCAGTCGGCCACTCGAATTGCCAACTGTGCATTTTCTATGCCAACATTCTTATCACCAACAGTAAGTTACATCATAGACCATACTTAAGCTTATTTATAACTAACTCAGTGCGGTCATTAATATGGTAGGATCAACAAAACTCAATATTACGGGAGAGCTATTTCAATTTTATATTGTACATAGTTTGTGTAAATTCATCATTGTTGAATCAAGCATCTCAGAAGTTATTGATAAAATGTTAATTTTTTAAAATTATATTTCAACAAAAGTAAAATTGTCAATGTTAGTTTCAACTTTGTTAATTATTCTCGATGAGCGTGGTCCTTAATGGCAAAATTTGAAATAATTGTGTAAACTAAATTTCAGAAATTCATCTTTCATTATAATACATGTCGGGTTTAAAAAAACATTTAAAAAATTGTTAAATGTTAAAAGCCTTCATTGTACCAAATTAGAATGAAATTTATGAAAAAATATATTGCAGTAAAACAATTTTTGACAAACTTTGGTACGAATCTAACTGTCTTGTTTATCTGTGTATTTCAGTTGTTTCCAAAGTTACAGCGAACATGAGACCGAGTGTCCCGCATGCGTCTCCCCCACTCCGAGGCAGGAGCATGCGCCACGTGCGGCCGAAACTTTACACGCGAGGCTTCACAATGATCACGACCCGTGAGTTCGTTTGCATATACGTACCCTTTCCTATTTAGATTGCTATAGGTTATATAATTCGGTATACATTCAAGGCAAATTAATCATTGCCCATTCAGACTATTTTTGTGATCAATTTTCAGTAATGGAGGAAAAATGAAAACGCAATTTTGAACTACAAGTTTTGAAAACTTAACTATACCAAGTTTTTTTATTAAATTCCTTATATTAAGATAACGCTTGTCACATAAGGCTAGAATTCATTTCAGTTTGATATTTAAAAAAGAAGTGACGTCACACTTTTCTTTTAAATTTATATTTACGAAAGATATTTATTGATACAGGTGACAATCGTACATTATCAAAAGTAATAATTTTAAAGAAAGAAACCATTAAATTTTATCTTATTACGTCACGTGTATTGTGTTTATTAAATAATGTAAAACGGAGGATCCCAACCTTTTCTGGTCTGATATCCAAATTTGAAAAATAAATAATTTCAACTCCCCCAATATATAAAAACTATATTAAAATTTTTGTTTAAAAGAACATTACCACATTTTCATCTTTAATGTTGTTTTATTATACGCCGCTGACCTTTTTCTTAAAATCATTCTCTTGTTGAGAATCAATGGTGTTAAATAAAGTTAATATTTCACTGGCTACTATAAGCTATACTATATGATCAATGATTTCTTAAAATATGAAGATAAAGTGCAAATATATGCGAAATTTCCAAGAGATTGTTGTTATTTGTTTTTTCAAACCCATAAAGTGGCGCAGTGGTTTTACCGCTATGATTTATTATTATTATTGTAGTATATATGTTTTTATATTCCTATAGCATAGCATGTGGTGGATGTTCGCCTTTACTTATCTTTAATGTAAATAACTACTGTCATTTCGATTTGTTATCAAAGTTTATAAAGATTATATTTTGTGAGTGTGGTTTTTTAAATGTATATGCACAACGAATAGACTGTGTTTCGTTTTGGCAATGTTCCCCCCATTTACGTGTTGTATTAGAACACAAAGTGACAAGTATGGTTCTGTATTATTTAGTGTGTTTTTGTTTGAAGCATTGCTATCTTGTTCGTATGTAGTATATATTTTAAAGTAAAACGCACTATTAGAGCAGTGCGTAAATAGGATAAAAATAATTAAAATGGGTAAATAAATAAAAGAATATGAATAAAAATAATTAATTTAATTTAAACTCTGAAACAAATACGCGGAGCACTAATGAGCGACTTAACTGATATAGTCAAAACATTTCATATAGGGTCAAAGTTATGGTTGTTTCCATGCGAGCTGTAGGCCTCATGGGGTACTTCCCTGGGTAATCAATCATCAGAGGACCGCCATTTCAATATTTAAATTTTTACCTAAACTAAGAAATACATTTTTAAAATAATTTTCCCTTTTTACTTACACAGAAAAATGTTGTATTATAGTTTCTTTTTGAGTTTTGTTTAAAGATTAATCAATGAAAAATTAGCTTATTTTCATTTTAAATATCATCTCTCTCTTTACAGTTACGCTGTAGTTGCTGAATATTTTGGACGTGGTTTATTCAATAAACTGACTGTACTGACACCAGAGAGTGAACAGAAAACCCAATCGCCACCTGTTACTAGCGCACCGTTGCCGGCTCCGTTCCCACTGCCTAATTATGGACCAGGAGCTGAAGCCAGACTTAGATTGGAGGAGGGACAGAGTAAACAAGGTTAGTTTATATAGGATCAAGCCACTTGAAGCGTTTTCCCTTATTGAATATCCTAAATATACATTTTGATGTTATTACTAGCGCCATCTACCCATAAACTAGCGCAATCGCTACAAATAGCAAATTTTGTTGCAGTATTCGTACCAAGCGCAGCAAAACAACTGCCACCCAAAGGCACGACAATCATCCCCATTCCCGAAGGACGCATGAGGGTGATGGAGGCCACGAGGTACAGCACGAGCCTCGAAGCCAACATGAACAAACTCCCAGCACCAGTCCACGACCAAGTCGGCAGAAAGGACCAAAGTAATGTTTCTCAAAAAATATCAAACGCTATCGTTAATAAGAATCCGTTTGAAGAAGATATGGCTTATGATGAGTCGATGAATCCATTTGCTGAAGATGATGATTCTACTAATCCGTTTAAAGATGATGATGATTATGATAAAAATCTTAATCCGTTCTCTTAGGGCTGTTGTTTTTCCTTTGGCAATATAATTATTGAGTTATAAGTCACGATCAATGAAATGCCATCTAGTGCGAAGAAGGGAATCCGTGTGAACGCGTCACAATGACGATGGGGTGATCGATCAGTAGAATTTGTTAGTCCTTATTATTCTTTTATTTTAAGAACAGCTTTTTATATTTTAATATTAGGAAATATGTAATCTAATTCAATTTTTAAATTTACTCACTTTTTATGTGTATTCGGAAGGACAATATTATAATGCTAAAGTAAAATAATTATAATATAAATAATAACTGTAAATATCTTTCAATTTCATTTACATTATATATTTGTATATGTTAAATAAAAACAACGTTGGGGCAATTATAAAAGTGTTTGGCGTTAGTTTTTAGTAATAATGCACCTCCAATGTATTGAGGCTCTGTTTATTGTATATTGTTTATATATTATTTATAGTATTTTAAACACTGCTGCTTGATATAAATAATTAAATAATAATTTCTAAAATATAAAGTAATTATTGTAGTTTTATTAACATAATACGTGTTTACGAATACAAAAATATGTGTTTTATTCAGTGAATGAGCGTGGTGTTATTATGGAACGAATAAATATATCTTAAACTCGTATGCAACTTCATTGCATTATTACTTTACGTACTTTTCATAATTTAACTTTTAATATGTTGGTTTCTTTTTTCCAGACTAACGACATAAATTAACTAGTAATAGTAACTTGTGATCATGTGCAGTGAAAATTTAAAATATACAGCGGTTTCAAATGTAACTTCGATGTCGCGAGAGTTGTCAGGTTGAAAAATGATGACAAAAAGCATTTTCAAAGCATTTATTAATGACCTTTAACACTTGTGTATAATATATTTTGATAGTACATTTAATTAAGAGCAATGAGTAAATTACCAATTAATTACATCTTTCTTACATAATTTCAAGGGAAATTAATTATTCTAATAAACATTCTTACCCAATCAATCAACAACAACTATAAAAAATCACAAATAAATAACATAGAAGCCAAATTATTAAGAAAAGGCGCTAGAAAGCAAATTCTAATTGAAAATTATTTTTTATTTATTTCCCTTTTTATCACAAAAAAAATTAAAACAGAAGAATCTATAATTCACATTAAGGCTTTTAGACCATGGAGGCATCTCTTAAAAAGTGCCAGAAGTACGACGTAATGACGAAACGCCCCCATGGCACGTAGACCTGACATCTAATTGCTATAAAAATACAGGCAAATACCAGCTTTCAATAAGAAGTCATACTATACAAAAATAACGCAGCATCCGCCGCCATCTATAAAATTCTCGAGATTTACAATTATTCATAGCAAAGAAAACCTAAGCTCCGCACTCACCAGTGGATTAAGAAGAATAATTAGATTAATAATAAATATTACACAGCGACCAATCAACGCGTTCGGGAATTACATATCTCCCAATGAGATTTAAAAATTATTGTTGCGTTTATTGCCGTGGTGTTTTTACTTTTCTAGTATTTATTATTAATCTAAAAACAAAACTATTAATAACAATCACACAATCCACTCGCTCCCTACAACAATTAAAACTACATAAACACCATTTTGCTATGCAAAATACATTTAAAACTATATTCAAAAAATGAAAATATATCTTTGGAATGCTAAACAGAAGAATGACTAGAAAAAACAACTGAAGGAACGCAAACGCTTAGATGAAAGAGATCTTATAATCTGCAGTGAATACATGCAGCGTACTAAAGTGAACGCATTTTACAACTTTTATAAGATACCGACCAGCTATTAATAACTTGTGGATAACAATACAATCAGAAAACACTGTTCAGATCAATGTTACGATGGACATAGATGACACAAAGTCGTCGAAAGAGAAAACAGGCGTTTTATAGATACCATTATTAATTGCATTTCAATATTTTAAAGTTGCTGACGTCATATATAGCTCAAACGCATAGGACTGACTGACATAGAACTTCAATACAATACATTTGAATAATAATTTTTACCTTAAATCTATTCAACTAACTAGATTATTATCATGTATATATATATCCACTAACGTATAGCCAAACCTTGAAACCCACTACCCACGAACGTGCAAGAATCTAAGATACGCCTCTGTGGACAATGAGCCTTACTAACGTCTAGTGTAACACAAGCGTTGTAACTATGTATTTACACGTCTACGAAACAAAAGCAACTATGCCCTTACTGAAAATTGGTTTACTGGAAACTTGTCACGTGGTCAAAAACAAACCAGACCTTACCGTATTAAACCACTAATTAGTGTTATTTACCGTATTAAACCACTTTTTATGATTGTCCGCTGAATTGATGAGACGAAAAACTAACAGACATCGACCATTTACATTAAGGACATAGAGACATGTTCTAAAAGTATTTTTACGATTTTAAAATTGACTTCAACTTAAGTTGCAATTATGACACCAAACCGACGAAATCTGTTTTAAAATCGCAAAATCAACTAAACAATACTTAAGAAAAATATCAAATCTACAAAAGATACTATCTTAAAACTAATTATATGTATGTGTTGTGACATATGTGGATATATTGAAATATAATAGCATAATATATGTTGTACAGTGAATCTATCACTATCACATATCGGTTTATGCAACGCACAATATCATCAACTGCATTGGGCAAAGTGCATTTTCATCACGTTGAATTTGCAACGCGAATATGGAACCAATAGGTGTTAAAATGTCTCGAGTTTTTAATTAATTTAAAGATTTTTAGTCTCGTCACGATCACAATGACTGCAAGCCATTCGAAACGCGAAATGTTAAACCCAATATACTGTACCTAGAAAGAACATAATTTTGAGATACATTGTAATTAAGTTTTAATTGATATTTTAGCTGTATCTTAAATTACGTCATATTAGTGTCAATCGTTAGTTAAATTACTCGTACATTCAGTTTCCTTAGTGCAAGTGCATACACTTATAATACTGTTTAGTGTACGATACTATGATATTAATAAAAACGTAAAAACAATTATGTATTTATTGTAAAACAAATGAGGTATACGTTTTTAAATTTATTAAGCTTCTTTTCAGATATGCTATTATACGTTGCATAGTCGATTTGGGTAACAATCACCTTCGTCGATTGACTAGAAAACCATACACGATTTTAGGAATATTAGAAAAAATATATAACCTACTTTTTACATTGATTTAAACAGCACAAAAATATAATTTTTTTTTTTTGAGTATTCTTGAAATAAGCTAAAAAACCTAAAATAAAATATTATAATCTAATATTTAACCACAATATTAAGTTTGTATTTACAATAATAATTTCGTGAATATTCCAAGCACAATATCGCCTATTATATTGAGCGACATTTTAATTTCACTAATGTCATACATGTACTAATAAATTTGACATTCGACTACGCCTCAATCGGTCCTCTCTTTCATTTCGAACCATTAGAAAGAGATAGTCAAACATCATTTTGTTCTAAATTTTAAATTACATACAACATCCAAAAGAAGAAATTCTAAATACATATAAAATATATAGTATATATTTACTAATATTTGATTTATTTATATACTTTTTTTTTCTTTGAAAAACATTTTTTAAATGGAGCCTAAATTTTGTAATAAACATAAATTCACAGTAAGATTCACACTACTTCATTTTTATATGATTCAAATATAGATTTGTGACAAGTGTGACCAACCGGTAAGTCAGTTAAGTAGATTGTTAGCAATATATAGCAACAGTGTTACCAGGATAAAAAAATAAATCCTACCCAATACTAAACTTAACACACTTCAAACAATAATTCTTAAAACAAAATAAATAACCCGAGTTATCCATGACACTGAAATTAATAAATTTAATAAACAATAATGTATAATTAGAGAAACCGCCTATCATGACCACCCGAAACATATTGCCGATAATTTTGCTGTTTTATTCCCTAATCCCAATAACCAGCAAAATTACCCACTTTTTGTTCACTCTACTCCTTTTAGGCTCCGTGTACCGATTTGGTCCCAGCCTCTCCACCGTTTCCGTCATTCCAACTTCTGTTACTTAGATCTCTTGGGCTTATAGGAACTATTCACTCCAAATTAAGATCTCCTAATAATAAAATATAAAATTACGTATAACAATAGCTTCCCGCATTATATGCAATTATCGCACTTGCTAAAATAAATGCAAATATTATACATAGAAAATTCAAAACGACCTCGACTGATAGCTTTGTTTTTTAATATAAAGCTTAATCATTGTTATTGTCGCGAGCTTCCAATCCAAAGCTTTAATTAGAACAGTAACTTCAAGTGAGAGAGTCAATCTTGATCATTTTTGCACCAAACCAATTCGCCCTATCTTTTCAGTCTTTGAACTTCCATTCAAGTGTGCAGCAAGCGTGACATCCTTTTATTAAATTGCACTGAAAATCCAAAGCATACTAAGGTAAAGGGCCCAGTTTCTGACACTTTAAGAGTGATTCTAAGATTATCATAGGATAACTTATAAAAAATTTAATGTGAATCAGTAATGTTTTATTTTAAAAATAAGTTGGCGATTTCTTGAACAGATTATATGCGTTAAATAATTTTTTAACCAAATTAATAATAGAAATTAATATTTTAAAAATTAAAGTTTAGAGACCCAGTTTCTGACACTCAAAATTTATTTTGTTGTAGTTTCTGACACTAACAACGGCCTAGTTTCTGACACTCATTTGAAAATTATTTTTTAGGTTACATACTATCAAGTTCCAATTTTTAACAATAAATGATATTTTATTTACTCTACAAAATATTCAACATTAATTAACTACTGTAATTAAAGAAAATTATAAGACAAAGAATCACTATAAACCTAAATAAATATTTTTACATTTTATGGAGATGTCAACTGTTCGATCCTGGTTCTTTCTTTTCTTAATCTGGCGCCAATTTGGCCCACACCGCGCATCAGCGCAGCCCGTTTTGCGCGCGAACTGCAAATCTAGTTGGTCGCGCCTGCACTAAAAATCGAGTTGGCCGCGCCTTATGAGTGTCAATAACTGCAACATGCCAATAAAATTGAGCCTAGTTATTGACACTCATATTTTAATAATAAAATATTGTTTTTAATGATATTTTAATATTTTATAGCGAAGAAAAGGCTATTATTAATCATACAATATATAATTATATATGTTTTTATACTTACATGACTGTTAAAACGCGTATTCAATATACGGACACTCTTACGTAATAACTTAGACTACAACTGAAAAATCGCTTCGACCGTCACTCAGGGCCTTAAATATTTTTTTTTTGTATAAAGTTGTTTTGTTTATAACTATTGCTATTATAAAATCAGTACTTAATTAAATTATTTTACTTTTAAAAAAATTAATTAACTTATATAAGAAACAATTTTTTTTAAAATTGAAATTAAAGTGAAAAGTGTCAGAAACTGGGTCAGTGTCAATAACTGGGCCTTTTACCTTAGTTCTATTTCGCTTTGGGTCTTTAATGGACTGCACCCTTACTCATCGTTCAATATTATAATAATTTTAGACAAACATTAATCCGAATTATTCCTTGAATTATATATTTAAATATAATCAGGATAATTGGTTAAAAATTGTCAACATTTACTTTGATATATAGAAATAACCCCTTCATTTTAAGGTCCGATCTATTGACATCGTTTATTAAGCAATATAATTTCATCACAAATCGGACTACGTTTAAAAGATAACATTTCAGTGTCTCGGATAACGCGGACTTACAATGCGGTTCTTATTAGCGATGCGTCTAAAAAACCAATATAGACTCCATTGTGAGGTTTTCTCATGGCTGCGGCGTCGCGGTTGCGGTTGCGGCCGGGACTGCGGGCACTGCGGGCGCTGGGCCGCCACGTCGAGCCGAGCGTGACCTGGGTGAATTAGTCTTTACAAGCGTATACCGACTTGGGTCATGTACTAATATTGGAAAGCATGGAGGTAGACTTTAACCCATTAACGCCCAAAATCAAATAATCAATTTGCCATAAATAAAAAATGCTAGTCGTTCCGATTACTAGACTACGAGACAGATACCGTACTATCTATCTCTGTCTAACATCTTTAACGTAATTTCCACTAAACTTCACTATGGTATCTATGATCAAAATATAATAGTAAAATAGTGCACTATTGTAACTCACATAGTACAATCGCACAACAGACGTTGATGGATTAAAAAACAATTGAAGATCACAATACTCACCATAAGCTCTAATGCTGACAAAACACATACAGTATGTAATACATCAATTACATCAGCTAGTAAGAGCATTCATGAGACTTGTATAAACACCACTAGAACACATGCTCACCTGATCTGTCCAGCGAGCAACGGATTGATGGCGTAAAGCCAATCATGCACCTCCTTATCGCCGAGCGTCTGCAGCAAATACCCACGTTCCTTGCTCACCACACTGAAATAACAAATTTGAAAAATAATAATAAAATTAGAAACGTATTCAACAATAACTTAACACATACCTGAATGTGTTGGGCATGCGCACCATTTGCGCCTGATCTTCAGAGTACTCGACATGCGCGTGCGCAAGATTGATAACAGCGCGCTCTATTGGGTCACGTTCCTCGCGGTAAATGAATACGTATGGCCGACGTACCACCTGAAATAATTTTCCTTGTATTTATTAATCCGCATTGCCTTATGTTAAGCTGACGGGACCCCCGCACGTACCACCCATCGCTTCTTCCATCCATGTGTGCCATGCTGCAGTACATTAAGATGTCCGCGCCTGGCTACGGCTGCTGATACTCTAACCTCCTCACAGTCTGGTACATACAGAGCACATCCACCACTATTGCCGCCAGGAGATACACCAGCTCCCCAACCTGCGCCTGTACCACGCTCCAATACCAGACGTTCTGGTGAGCATAGTCTGGAGAAAAAAGTAGTAGAATTTGAGATGATGCATTGAGCCATAATATTTTAGCTACGTGAGATGCCTTAATAGAAGGTCACTTACTCGAAGCTGCTGGCGCTGTGAATAGATGACAGAAGACTGGGCGTAGACAAATCAGTGGACACGCCCTCATCTACGGGAGTCACTGGAGAAACAGCCGTCTCGACCTCCTTTGTGGCGCTTATTCGTCCTGGAAGAAATAACAAATTAATTATTGTGTTACAAAAACAACTACTTTGATTCTTAGATATTCAATAATTTCTTCAATATTTTTTAAGTAAACTCCTATTTTGGTGGGTAAATTCTGATCAAAGCAGCCTGTATACAGAAACAGTAGCAAATCATACCTTGTATGAGTTTGACATATTTAGTAGCGAGATCTCGTTCACGCGGCGACATCTCCCACGGCTGATAGAGCGACTCATCACGAGTGCCGTATTCCCCAGCTGCCTTCGCCGCCATATTGCTCACCTCCTTTATATTATATAATTACATATATAGATTAAACTACCTATGTCTGAGGGCCTAAAACCTTTTTGTTAATTATATAATATTTTATAATGAATGAAAATAATTATACACGCAAAATATATACAAAAGGATTAATTAAAATTTGTTACGAAATATTATGCGGATTCTGCTATCAACCAGTAGATGGCGCTTAAAAATCTATATTACACATATAACGTTGCAAATTCAAATTGCGAATTTGTATTGTTAAGGGCTTTTTAGCGCTGTAATTAGACCTTAGCTCTTATATAGCAATATAAAATGTACCTTTTCAGTTTTAGTAAAGTCATTTGACGCGACCGTGTTCTCGTGTCCATGCTTCAATCTCTCGCGTAACGAGAGGAAGTGTCGAGTGCGGCCGACTTGCTCCAATCTCGTCATTTTCTCAAGTTCCCACTGCGATTTATACAATTTTCATCAACATACTTTTTATTTTACATATCGTTTTTAATCATTGATCCACATACCTGATGATCGAATATAAGTGAATCCCCACGCGGTCTCCATCCATGAAGGTTTTCCTCACCACGTACATAAGTACCGCTCGTGTCCAACACGCGACGTTGACGTCTTTGTACTCCTAAAATTCAACATATAGTGTACGACTGTTCTTATAGGGAAATTTACAAGCAATGCAACGCTTCCCCTAAGTTAAAGTTACCAGGTTCCAAAGCCCGATGCAGACTCAGCTCATAAACGCCAGTAAGATGGTCAGCTCGGGCAGCTCGTGAACCAAACAGCGCCCGCCGCAACGAACGCCCCGTGCGAGCCTCACGACCAACAACAACCACGGATAGATCTTTTGTAATAATTGCTGGGCGCGCACAGTTCTCCACCTGGAATAAATATTTTTTGTAGTAAACCAGTACGTGACAATACTACACTTGAAACAATAGTCCCGACTTGACGTGCATTGACCAAACCTCTTCCAAAATGCGGCTAGATCACTTCAAGGTAGTACTACGTAAGGTATACGCGTAAATATATTTTTTATTATTTAATGGTTGACGACAAACTGAGAAACTACCCTCAATACATTACAACTACTTAGAAACGACATACTAGGCAAATAACAATCAAGTCTAGCTGTTGATATTTATTTGATGATGTATAATATGTTAGGTATAAAACTGATTACAAAGGACATTTGGTTGGAAGCAGAAATATGTATTCACCTCCAAATAAGCGCTGAGCGTAATATATACCACTTCGCCGTTCGCACTGACACGGTTCAAAAGAGGAGACCCATGCAAGCTACTGTCCCAGGCTGCTTCAAACCTAATCATGAAAAAATAATCCAAATTAATATGGCCTCTTTTATTAGTACAGAGTGGGGCATGGGAACCTCCCACATTGAAAAAGACTGGTAAAAAAAATATATGAGATATCTCAAAAAAAACAGTGTAGATCCTGTTACTCTAAATTTACACATACAAGACAAAATTGTTTTCCAATCGGAAACACTAGCAGACGACGATACTACGATTTTTTGAAATGTGGGAGGTTCCCGTGCCCCGACCTAGTACTTTAAAAATACACTTTTAAAAAGATTTTAATTACTCGCACGCCCACATATAAATTAACGATGAGACGCCAACTGCAGTGAACTTTAGAAAAGATTTCACAGTATAAATACAATATATTTGACGCTTATTTCACTATACTAGCCTATTTATATATAATTATTTTTTATTAGTATATTGATATATACTAACCGAAATACAGCACGATCGTCGAGAGTAGGTCGTTCGCCAGGGAACAGCCCGAGAGACAACGCACCGTCTTCCTCGCCATCATTGGCATCCTCATTGGCCTCTGGAGTGTTACGGATGCGACCTGAAGGGAGAGAAATTGATAACGTCATCAAGAACAAGTGTCAATATCGCTTATATGTTTATATCGCTTATACGTTTCATCGGCATCCTGAATAAAATCGGAGGAAAAAACTGGGAGGTTTAACTTGACATTTGATTGTTTTATTATTATTATTATTATACATTGTGATTAAATAAAGATACAGTATTCTGATTGTTCACTTATTCGCATATTTTGAAGTAAATTCCTAAACCAAATGTCAGTTTAATTAAATACTTGAAGCATTTCTATATTTAATATATTTTTAATAACTAACTCACCAACAACGAGTTCCCTGACATCAGCCCAATGCAAATCACCAGACGGGTCGTTTAATATCGTGATCCGAATACGGCGCTGAATGCCTTGGTGGAGTAAGAACAACCCACGGCAAGGAAGCTCATCGCTGTGCTCGACGACCTGCGCAACAAAACAAGGTTAAATAAAGCCATTACCTATTCCGACATATACATCTACATATTGCATTTCATGTATAATAATATACTCGAGTAACTTTCTAAAATCACGAATATTCACGAATACGAATGAACAAAAACGAATCGACGACCAAATTTTTTACTTTTAATAAGCAAGAATAAAACATACAGCGGGCACGTATTCCCCATTAGGAGCCAATTCACAAATCTCGAACCAAACGAGAAGATCATGTTTGGAGTGCAGATGTGAAGAGCTGGAAGGAGGAGCAACTGCGGCGGCCGTCCATCTTGGGCTACGGACGGGCGCTGAGATGGGAATCGACGGGGGGAGCATACGACGCGGTGGAGTGCGCCCAGCCACTGGACCATCCTGTTTCGCATCCTGGTAATGAGAGACATATTAATACAAAACAATTAACTGAAATCAAACTAAACTAGCAATAAAAACTGATTTACCTTATGCAAAGGATGCTGTTGATAATGACCAAACACTTCGAAAACAATCGGTTGTGTTTTAATATATTCGACAAACGATTTCGTCACTGGAACTGTTATCTACAAGAATGAATATTTAATTAGACATTTTATGTGCAAAAAAAGACTTACTGAATGCCTGATGCTAAGCTAGCAACCAACTATGACCACAGATGTTTGCGTGCAAATCATCTTCACTATGCCGGCTTGAGGGGAGAAATGTGCTCCATACAAATTGACATAACACACCTCTCTCGTACAACGTCCTTGCTTATTTATTTTAACATATCTGTTGTCTTTGATTTATCTATGCCTATGGATTGTGTTTTGAAATAGCTCCTCTAACATATATAACTCAATGATGTTCTATTAAAACTGTAATTGACTTGACTAAGACTATTGTCTAATAAACATTAATAAAAATTATACTTACGTTTTGTACATGATAGAATCCAAGTGGTGTATTCTTGCCGGCGTTCTTGACGGGCTCTGTCGAGAACGCGTCCTCATTGCGATGAAGGAAGCTATCAAATACATACGTTATATAGGTAAAAGTACTGTACTGGTCACTTGTATTACTGGCTTTAGTTGTATCAAATAAGATCACAGGGTTCTATTAACACAATCGGAATTAAAATTTTCGTTGAAATAGCTGCCAAGTATAATTATCATCTTATGCCAAAACAAAAAATAATTTCTTAATGGTTTCTGAGATGCTCAATACAACAAGGAATAATCTACGTTCTACACCATCGTTTCTCAACCATTTTTATGTCGGGACCCACCAAAAAGCCAAAAGGTTAAAATAAAAAGCCTTGCGACCCCCCACATATTACATCTTAATATTTAGTTCTATAATACTACACTAAAATTCATTCCTTTAATAAACGAATGTTTTGTACTTATATGTATTTTTCAACAGACTGCGACCCCGTTTAAAAACAAACTCGACCCCCCGCTTGAGAAACGATGATCTACACAAACAAACTATGCACAATAACACATTTAAATCTCGATTTGGTAGATCCTACCACATTAATAGGGCCCGGCGATTTATAAAAAAAAGAAAACTCACTTAAATTGACAGAATACATCTGCATAATCAGTCGAAACGTTATGCGCTTGTAGAACTGTCACACGGAATGTAAACTCTCTACCCAACGTGAGATGCTCAGGTAAATCTTCCTCCTTCAGCTCCGAGGCGAGGGAACTATCCCCACGACCACTATCTGCGTCACATTCTCCTCCGGCGAGCTCTGATACAAAAATAATTCGAACGAATATTAAACTATGTAACACTGGTATAGGCTGGTACTGGCTCCTCAAAACGGGCTCACTGTTAATTTTACAAGAAAATATGCCAGTTTAATATCAGGACTTTCTTTTTTTTTTGTATCAATTCTCAAAGGTAATCAAGTTGTATTTCCAATATGTCTGACTACCCTACAATTTCAGTTGCTTCAGATAAATATTTGCTTAATTGGTTACATTACGTTTTTTTTAACAATGACTGTCTAAAACAGCTTTGTTGTTTTGACAAATAAAGTTTAAAAAAAAATACAAAAAGTATTTTTTAAAACTTTTTTTTTACAATTAAGAATCAATTCACTCATATTAATAAATTAATTAATTACCTTCAATCTTAATATTAGAATCAGGTATTTCAGTGATTCTATCTTCCAGGTTGAGTGCGTTGTTCTTCTCGACGGCCGTCAATGGCTTCAGGCGTGGTCTATTCGGTAGGATGTCATCGTCGAATGATATCTTGGCTGATTGTTTCACACCAGCTGCGAATTCTGAATTATCTGTGAAATTATATAACATAGCAATTAACAAGGAACGTTAAAATATTATATCTCCGAGTCCGATTCACATAGTCGGAATTAAAAATTTGGAAAAATTGTTTTTTTTTGTTAATAAATATAATTTTCGATCTCTTGAAACAAATTTAACATTTTCTCAATTATTTCTGAGATACTTAATATCATAACGAAGTATCTACACAAAGAAACTATGCAGAAAAACAAATTTAAATCACCCTCCTGTAAAATTACGATTTTAAAGATCCTACCATGTTAATAGAACCCTGCGATAAAATAAAAGTTGATGCACTCTACAATTTCACCCATTTCCAAACATCCTACTTACCCCTATCCATTAGTCTGAGTCTTAAATATGCAAATACGTACTTTTCTCAGCATCAATGACCGCTTGTACAGCAACTCGCAAGTATCCCTTCACGTCTCCCTTCTCATTGACAATAGCGACTTTATGGATGAGTGGAACCGGGTATAAAAGGTTCGATAGATACACGAAACTCCTGAAATGCATTACTTGTATGTTTACTGGAGGCACAGAATACTAAGAAGTAATTAGTAGATTTATAGAATAAATCAACATTTAGTAAAAATATAATAAAACCCCCTATGTCTTAATTTGAAACGAATCTCAAATCCAAAAGTCAAGTTTTCTTCAACCTCACACGAACTGAGAACCGAAATCAAGACCCGATGTCAATATTCAGGGTTAAGAAAATAACAAGTCAAAAGACAGCACATACCTTCCGACCATACGGAACCATGGGAACCGGTCATAGAACGGATCCCCGCCGGTGACAGACTCGATGTTATGATCCGGTGAAGTCGGAGAGAGCTCAGCTTCATTGTGGTACATCTCCCTCATCAGCTCCAAGCGTTGTCTAAAGAAAATTATTATTTTCAAATAACACTTCATAATTATGTCAATACCAGGAATAAGGGTGTGAAGGTATAAGCCAAATAATTTATAATAATAGAACGGGACAGCGAATATGCTTTGCCTCTTTCGTGCAACACCGCATTTAAAAGCGTTTTAGCAAAATAAATAAGAATTAAATAAACTACAATTGCTCAAATAAATATATTTCTTCAGATAATATTTATTACATAAGCTACTAACGAAACTGTATACTGTACTGCAACTTTAATAATAATAGTATCTATATATACTACAAGAATGTAAAATTTGTTTGCCTGGAATCATCGTCTGCTTACCCCTTAATTGAGCTAAGAGGTTGATCTCATTAAAGCCGATTCACAATTTGACATTTATTAAAAACGAAGCTACAAGCAACATTAGGTTAACATAATAACATTACGTTAGAAGGTCTCACAAAGGATTAAAAGCGAGTGTTTATGTAATATACTAGAATCTTTCAATGTACTACAATGATAAATAATATTATAAAAAAGGGTATTAGGAAACAATGACTCGACTGTTAAAAGCAACACACAAATAAAAACAAAAAAGGAAAGAAACAAAAACATTCGTAATTCAAAAATTTTGTTTCCCTCGCAATTAGTTGTGCAGCGACAATGGCGTATAGGGCCTTCGTAAAGCTTTTAGATCGAAGAGGGCCGAAAGCGTCGAACAAGATGGCGTCGTGCAGTGCGTCGTGCACAAACCTCGACGGCAGTAAGTTGACGAGCGACAGTCGCGTTTGTTGAGCACATGTTGAGATACACTGGAGTATATCTTGGCTGTGAGGTGGAACCGCCGGGTGAGGAGGAGGTGCCAGCTCTAGAGGCACGATGGGACATTCCGGACTGGCGTCTTCGGCGCATGCACTCTCGTTCATGTTGTAAATCTGACGCATCAACTCGAGCCGATGCCTATGGAAAGGCAGCTCGCTTATCTAACATGAACTAACTCTATCCCTCCCCTAACACTTATTAATTGGGATTTTTTTAAATCGAAGCACAAACCTGACAAGACTAAAACATATCATTTTTTAAAAAACAAAGTACTAGAATGCACAATTTAAAAATGATAATAATCGTAAGGATTATGTATTATTAAAAAATATTCACATAAAAATGTTATTAAAAAACAAAGCTGCAAATAAAATTAAGCGTATGAACAATCTAATTTTAATTATATGAATTTTAAATTTTAAATCTTACTAAACTTACCATTAAGCGTTTAAAAATATATCAAAAATATTAAATCAAATAGATAAGAAAATAAAAGAAACTTAATACAAAAAATAAATCAATAAAAACTTATTAACTTCCAATTTCAACTTAAAGCGATATTATGCATCATAGAAAAAAAAAACATAAACCAAATATATTAAATAACACAATGCAACAAAAACAAATATAATATAAAACAAATAAATCAAATCCCTGAAAAACCCCGGAGTTATTAGAAATATAAGTAAAGGCTCACCGAAGTTTCTCCAACGTCCAATAATGAGTCGCCCCATTCTTGGTGTCAGTCACTTCAACAGCGACAACTGTCGGCGCGGACGGGCGATACTCTTCGTCGCCCTCGTCTCGTGGTGCCAATTCTCCCGGCAGGGGCGAGAATGGAGTGTCAGTGAGCAACGTGAATTGGAACTGAACCTTTTTGCGCAGTTCCACTGATATCGCGTTCGCTTCCTGTTTTGAAAAATTGTATTGTTATCTAATATATCCAGTAAATGGTACAAATTAATGACATATTTGTTTGCTTTTTCTCTCCATAATTCCACTGGAAATAAAATATTAATTTAATCAAAATCTACGCTTAAACACGAACAAATTAAGACCATATAAAGGATAAGAACAAAATATTAATAAAAGAAAGAAGATTCTAGAAAAATGAACGACAATAAGACAACTAATTTAAAAAGTGTTTCAATAATATGCACTTTCAAGTTACAAGACACATCTTTATTTTGTCACATTACATACAATTTTAGTGTTCCGATTTCAGCGAGTCAAAATAAAACTAATAAAACACGATAAGTATACTACATTAAATGTAATAAACCTACGAACCTTAAGGAATATGGCATTCCCCCACAAATCATCCCGCAGCGACGTGAACTGGTGATACTTCCATTTCCGGAACGCCCAAGCGGCGAGGCCAACCTCACGCGCCGACCAACACTCTGTCTCAAACAGAGGATTCACTAAAATTGTTTAAAAGAAAAGGAAATAAAAAATCACTAATACATTCACCATACACATGCTACGTACGTACAATTAAAAATGATTTATGTGATTCATCTAATATAAAATAATTCAAATTTATTATTTCATGAGATGTCTTTGAGTCATAATTATGAAATATGGTAACTGTCGTTTTAAACATAAATATATATTATATTATCTTAATCATCGTTATAGACAGCTAGACGTAAGACAAGTGAACAAGAAAAAAATGGAAGAATGTCAGTGAACTGGATGTGCCGTTTACAAATACAAACATTAAAAACAAAATAGTTGTTATCAGTGTTGCCAGCAAAATAAATCTTACTGTGTTCCCGTGTTTAAGGGTACTATTAATAATACAAAAATTACTTTAAGTTTGCCTGAAACTATATTATTTTTAATGTTAAATGATATTTTTAGTGTATATTCTAATAACTTTAAACCGTAATGGTGAATGCGTGCCAAAAATCATGCCACAATAACCTTTAATGCTAACATTTAGATTTATATTTACATAAAATGATGAAATGATTTTTAACTACATGAAAATTTGAACACAATGACTATATCAATAAAGCAGTACAATTCAATGTCAATTTGGTTCCCAAATATAAAAGCCACAATTATAGACTCTTTGCCATCTCTTTTACTCACTATTATAAGTATCCAGCTTGTCCCGTTATCTCCATTTGGGTTTGCGACAATATCTTTTAACAACCAGTACCCCTAAATTATTTCGTAAATTTCAAAAATATTTTTTTATATAGAGCGAATCAACGTGAACCTATCGGTGACACACAGAACTATATTTACTACATAGTTGCCTTTTCAATGTTAAAATCCACACTAGGGGAACTAAAATCCATTTAGTGGCTTATACATTGCGGCTCCACATCGATACATTAATTCGCGGCAATGTATACGAAACAACAATATTAACTAAGCAACGCAAAATGCCAATTTAAATTTAAAATACCGTCTTATAAATTTTCACTAAAAAACTTCCCATAATTGGATATAGTCATTATGTTCACAAATGAAAAGAAATGTACAAGCAATAATTTACTAAAACACTACATAAATCATGTTAATAAAGTTTATTTTAATATTGTTACATCGCACCTATATACATACCATCTTCCCTGTGGCCTGTGGGATAGGCACCTACGTTTTATATCATTTCATTTTACATTATATAAAATAATAATCAAAGAAGTCATTTTATTTTGGGCCCACTACGAATTGTAACGTATAATGTTCATATTATACACAAAGAAAATAACTAATTTATTATAGTAAATGGACGATACATTATAACAAAATGTAACCGGAATTATAAATAATTTTAAAAAAAGAATTGTTTTGATTCATTTTAGTAATTCGTTCAATCTTATTTATGGTATATCATATAAAAAATAGTGTGTGAACGTTTTTATGTTTCGTTTAGAAAGTAAAAAATAAACTTTACTTTAATAATAACGTATTAGCTATGATTAAATTGAGAAGTCATGTTTCTACTATCTGTTCTTGTAGTTTTTAGGTTATGGCATGTTTATTAAAGTATTTCTTATTATTCCGGTTAGACATAGTAAAAGTAACATTACCATTGTAAACTAGAGATTACAAGGAACAAATGACATATATTTCATTAATATACGTTACAGTTTGTGCGGGCCCATCCCCCATACAAGAAAAAAATGTGTCCTTTGTATTATTTTTTTCTTTTAGAAAAATGCTAGTAATTGTAAAGAACTTAATAAAAGGGAAATTAATGTGTTTCAAATATAATAATAATAATAATTTCAATTAGGTGATTCTGTAAACAGGACAGTTTCGGGTCAATCTAAGAAAGTGTTTATCTTACCGAAGATATCTTCATCATTATGGAAGTCCTCTGGGGTGTAAGAGCTGTACATTGACATTGTCACGCTTTGCTCTTCCACCTGACGCTGCAGAGCATCTATGCGAGCCTCATAATTCTGTAAATATAGAATGTATGTACGCAGTGGTTTCAGGCCCGATTCTTGGTTGAAATGAGTACCTATTAATCATTCGTAATACATATTTGTTTTAAAATATTTATTAATTTTACATATAATTTTTAAAGCCGACATGTGTTTTGGGTCTGAATGTTCTAATATTAGATTAAAGGCAAAGCATTGTTTGTATATATCAGGGGTGGCCAACCTGCGGCTCTTTGAAGGATTATTTGTGACTCTCGATAAATGTACCCGAGCTCCCTTTTCATTTTTGTGCTATTTTATATTTAAAAAATATTGTTATTCTGTATGTGTTTCAAAATGTCTTTTGAATTAATGACAACAAATATGAAAGACTAAGTGCAGCGTTTTTTGATACCTTTTTTGCATACCTTTTAAATACGTATTTAATTGCGGCTCGCGAAAAATTTCAAATTTTGAAAAACGGCTCGGACTATCAAGGACCTTGGCCACCTCGGGTATATATGTACAGCCATATATCATGAAACATGTAAAGAAGTAGCTTAAAAACTAACCTTCCTCTGTTCTTCAAACTGTTGATCAGCATGTTCCTTCTCGCGACGGAATTGTTCCTCCAAGGCCAGCAGACGTTTCTGCATCTCCGCCTTCAGATCGATGCCCTGCTTCTCGAGTAACTCGCATTGGGCGAAATCCC
Source organism: Tineola bisselliella (assembly GCA_028551675.1). NCBI lineage: Eukaryota > Metazoa > Arthropoda > Insecta > Lepidoptera > Tineidae > Tineola > Tineola bisselliella. The sequence goes on along the minus strand of JAPWLS010000899.1, from coordinate 98,430 downwards.
AATCGACATTCTTTGTTTCGCTCTCTGTAGATACAATCATTAATATTGTTAGTTATTGCTATTCAACACTAGATGGCGTTGATTAGTCTTATATCAACTTTGACTAAAGTCTATCGATTAGCTAATAACTAACTAGTATATAAATAAACGCATTAAACAATTGACATACCAGGAGATTCAGCTAATTCCTTATTCGCAACTCTCACTTCAACAGGCTGCCCCGGATGCGTGAAGCGGAACACATGATTCTTGCCGAGAATGACACGTGATCCTGACTTCAAGATTATTGGTTCTGTCACCTGAAAGGAACAGAAGATGTTTACTCGAAGAGAATAAAATGTGCACGTCACTTGTACAAGATGATAAAAAGACTATATTTACTCCTATATACATATATACTGCTATTTGAAAATAATTATTATTTATGTATATATATCAAAAAAGTGCACCACAACTCACCTCACGTCCGTTGACATACACGAGCGCACCTCCATGCGGTATCAAGCAAATAACTCCGTCTGTGTTCTCAAACAAGCAATGCTCACTCAGTATATGGGACCCGGACAACTGTATATCTTGCGGTATATTAGCCTCAGATGTCCCAAGTCTTGTTATACCTTTTAAAAAGAAAACCGTATAAAGACAGACTCATGTTCGCGAAGGTTGCCTGGTAGAGAATGCTACCTAGCATTATGCCCGCCTTGTACACATGTACAAAGTTTTTAAATAAATAAATAAATATTCTAAGGCAACACTTTTTATTTATTTATTTACTTTTAGTAATTAGGCTCCAATAAAGCGCTTTTACTAATACAATTGAAATAAATTTATTAATTTAATAAATATCAATTTGATTTAGCTGCTATATACTGGGATTGTCCACTTACATACTAATGTCATAATATACACTATAAGAGCAATTACAACATGAAAATGGCAAAATCTAAGAATGGTCACACCGGTATATTAATACATTATATGGAATGATAACACTAACACGATAGAAGTCATATAAAATCATTCAAATTAGTCAAATAATAAATTCTAAATAGAACAATTACATGTGAGTCCACTTTATTTGCTGCTACCACAAGAGAAGAATGTGTATCATCTAGATTTACAGCACAGACTCCTTAACTTTTGTTAAATTAAGAATTAATAATAATAAAAAAACACATTAGTATAGTTAAATTTTTTAAACAAAAGAATACTAATCATTCTATCATTTAAGACATTAATAATTGACTATTTTTATTCACCTATTTAAAATATTTTTAAAAAACAATAAAGAGATACTAATTAAACAAAATTTATGAAATGAAATGAAATGAAAATCGTTTATTAGCATAGGCATTAAAGTTGTGTGCTTGCTCATCGTCAGATTCTATAATGGCTTCGGAAAAGCGTATGACGAGAAGACCATAAGAAACTCGCCAATCATAGCCTCTACATAAAACAATTAACAAAAAAAAAACTGAATATTCGTTCAGAAAAAAAGTAAATAACAATTCATGTCACATAATTCGCAATAATACATAATTCACAAGAATTGATATTAGATCAGATCCACAGTGCAACCACACAGAGGTATAAGCCCACAATAATATGGAAAACTATGCCGGTGAGTAGAATGACGATAGAGTATGAGATATAATTAGTTCTTTTTTTATTTAAAAGAAAACGTTTTTTTCGTACTTTCGGATTTTTTTTAGGTTAGGTTCGCCATTCCGGCGCAAGTTGCTCCATACAGACACTCATATTCTTTTGTTTTTCCTATACGACTGTATTTTTTTTTGTCCGGGTTGGAATTTTTTCCACTTTTTTTGTTCATTGATTGGACTAAATATCGTAGATATATAATAGAGTATGAATGACGATATACAAACCATCTTTGATATAATAAATGAGACACTCCGACAGATTGGGATCCTCATTTAAATTGACAAGATGGGGTGTTTTCTTCGGCGAATAAACACCGACAGTGATCCCTTCCTTGACGGCCACGCCCATCTCGGCGAATACAGCCTCACGCTGGACACGAATTTGCTCAGTCCTCTTGAGTTTCTCCTCCCATGTTTCGTTAAGTTCTATTAAATTAAAGTTGCATTACATTAATATCTTGTCGTGCAATATTGCTACTTAAATTAGTAGCCTAATAATTTTTAAAAGATTCTAATAATTTTATTTTTAAAAAAATACTACGTTACTAATTTAAACTTTGACATTTACTTTTAAATTATCATCTAACGGCTCTGGGTTCTAAACTACATGAACGTTTGACAGTTGTAATAATGTTGCCACAAAGAAAAATAGTTTTAAAAAAACTATATTATATAGTATGTACTCGGTATGGGCTCGCGGATATTCAACCATTTACCTAGGGTTATAAGAGACATTGATAATTTTAACATATTTAAAAAATATATCAACGGATTTTTAATGAACAAGCCTACTGTTTAATTGGTGAATTTATGAGTTACATTTTGCAACTTTAAATTTAATTATTATTAGTAAAATTTAATAGTATGAGTTATTGCATCCCATATACATTATGTAAAATATGTGATGCTACTAACATTATTTTAAAACTTATGTTACTAACCATATTTATGGCAAATAAATGAATTTGAATATTACTATCTACAGCAAACCTGCAATAAGTTTCTCAGACGCTTGCAGCTGATCGACAGCCTCTTCGGCGATAGTAGTCGCAGCACGAGACAGCTTCGGAGACAGGGCTTCGGCTTCACTCTTCTTACGAGCCGGTGACTCTTCAACTGTGAACGTATAAACATTAAATAGTAATATAGTTTAATAGCAGTGGAATTTAAACCCCTTCCAGTAATTTTAAATCGAAACGTGCCCCTTTTATTGGTCAGAAAATATTGAAGGATATATCTTCACGTGGGCATCATTATGTCTAGAAAAAGGTAGATACATATTGATAAAGTTCAAGTGTACTAAATAATCTTTTATAATAGATATTATCTACATATTTTTCTAAATATTTTGCATTATACAAATTAAACATAAATATTAGGGTTGGGTTTAGCTGAACTAAATTATTAGTTAGTATTTATCACAATTAAAATTAGATCTTTTAAAAAATAATTTTTCGGACTATACTATAAAATGGAATGGTATGTGAATATATGGGTTTTTTTCACTTTTTAGAAATTTCCGACGCTTCAAACGTGGCAATTAATTCATCTGGTATAAAATTACGTCTTTTGAAACTATATTCGGTCCTAAAAAACAAAAGAAGAACAAAAAAATCCTGCTCAGTTCAGCTAAACCCGTACCTAAATATTATGAATAATAAACCTTTTATTGATTCAAGAGTAGATATTAAAGTTACAGACAAAACTTAAAGCAATTAATGATCTTATCGCTAAATGTAATATCTAGATAACCAATCGCTATAGGAGAAACAGTGTCTGTTAGTAAATAACACAAGTAGAAAATATAAAATGCAAAATACTTAAAAACAGTTGAAAAAACCTCAACAATGTATCAACTAAATACGAATACAAAAGGTCACAAATATTAATCATGCAACCACAACATTTAACAATATAGACAAGCTAAGCTGTCTGCGAACACAGATAAATAAATCTCCTTCAGAACTATTTTTCACGTTAAACATTGTTTTCGACAAAAATAGCCTAATCTCAATAAACAATGTTCGTGAAATTAGTATGCAATTGTCGGTAGTTTGAAAAAAAATCACGAAGACACTGCTATTTAAAAAAAAAAATAAAAAAATAACGACAACCAACATTCACTAAATACAAAGACATAATATATATAGTATATGTATATAACATAAATAATACAGCACACAATAAAAAAGCATATATTTAATACATAAATATCTTCCATAAATATAATGTGACTCGACTCTATATAATGTCTATGAACGCCACAAGCTCAGGACAAGAGTGCGATGCCGGGGTTGCCAGACGAACTACCAAAAGTATGGTATTATTATTGTTTCTACTGGTAACCCTAATAAAACATGGAGGCCAAGCGTACAGGTGGGGTGTACATATGCATATATATATTTATATAAGCCTCATATTCTTTATTTCTAGATGTCAACTGACTTTTATTTTATTTCACAAGTACCTCCATATACAACATCTCCCCCCTTATATAATATTATTTATTTATTTATTTTCAAACAAGTAAGAAACAAAAATTAACATAATTCAAAATTAAATGAAGTAAACAAATCCACCACCTTTACTCCCATATTTTTAGTTATGACAACCCATTATAAACTTTGATAACTTTCAAAACCATATCTTATTGGTTGATGAGTCACTCTGCCTGAACGTGTGACGTAATTGCCCCCGTTATAAGAATTGCCTGACTGTGGCGATTTACTGATTGGGACGAAATCGTTATCATCGTAGTATCGTTCCTGTTCCCTGTTATGCGAATAGTTATCGAGTATAATTTGTTGCCTATTTCTTCTTATTGTGCGCCCATCAGTGGTTTTCAACCAATATGAGCGCGGCGTATCAGCGATGGCATGCACTATTGCTGGCACCCATACTCCACTCGCAGATGCGCCTGCGCGAATACGGACCTTATCTCCTGGACTTAAACATTTTAATTCGCGTGTCCCTTTATTGTAATTGTTTGTAGTTTGTTCACTTCTTAAATCACGAACGCGTTTAATATTTGACAAGTTTGGTATTTCGGGCTTCAGCAACCTGTTAGACATTGGCAACCGGGTTTTTAATCGTCGTCCCATTAGTAATTGTGCTGGTGAATATTGCTCTCCTGTTATTGGTGTATTTCTGAAGTTCAATAATGCTAAATAAGGGTCCGATTTTTCCAGTGCAGCTTTCTTTAACAAATTTTTTACAGTTCTGACATTTCTCTCTGCGAGCCCGTTAGATCTAGGGTAATGAGGAGAACTAGTTGTATGATCGAATTCCCAGTGATATGCAAACTTCTTGAACTCTTCAGATGTGAATTGTGTGCCGTTATCAGAAATTACTTTTTTCGGTATTCCATATCTTGAGAACGTCGCCTTAAGTTGATTTATGACAGTCTTACTTTGTAGATTTGACAAAGTGAGGACCTCCACATACTTTGAGAAGTAATCAACTATTAGTAAATAATATTTTTCATTGTATAGAAATATGTCTGTGGCCACCGTTTCCCAGGGCTGCATAGCTGGTGGATGCGGCGTGAGCGGCTCCCTCGGTTGTTCATCCCGGTATGTCGCGCACGTGACGCAGGCACGCACGTACTTTTCGATGTCCTCTGACATGCCTAACCACCATACTAATTCCCGTGCCCTGCGCTTACATTTTTCAATTCCTAAATGACCCTCATGTATTCTGTTCATGATGTCATTTCTCATGCACTGTGGTATGACTATCCTATTGTTACGAAACAAAATTTCATTGACTACATGAAACTCATCTTTTAAGTGCCAATATCTTCTTACTTCAGGACTTGCTTTATGTTTATTATCCGGCCAACCATTCTGGTAATAATTCATTATAATACATGATATTTTATCATTTTTTGTTGCGTCTTTTATTTTATTTAAGTTATTATTTGTGAAGCAGGTATTTTTGTAAAAAAGATTGACATGATTTTCGACGTTTTCTATGTCGCTTATTTCTTCTACGGTCGCCGACCCGCTCGGCGCTCGTGATAGCGTGTCCGCCACAAACATCAACTTGCCAGGCACATATTTAATAGTTAGGTTATATTTTTGCAATTGTAGAAGCATTCTCTGTTCGTGCCCATAAATGAATTGATGAAATTTTTTGCAGCCATATACAATCGCCAGGAGCTCCTTTTCAATTTGGGCATATCTGGTCTCCGCCGATGAGAGAGTACGCGCACCATAACTCACTGGACGTCCCTTCTGCATCAAGCATGCACCCAGGCCGTATGCACTGGCATCAACTGACAGCGTCACTTCGTTGTCGGGCGCGTAGTACCTCAAAGTTGGTGCGTTGGCGAGATGATGTTTTACAATGTTGAATGCATCCTCTTGATACTTGAGCCATTCAAATATTACATTCCGCTTGAGAAGTCTCCTCAGTGGCTCCACGGTATCTGCATAGCGGGGAATGAAACGTGACAAATAATTTGCCATTCCCAAAAACCTCTCGAGCCCTTTTTTATCACTGGGCGATGGCATGTTTTTTATAGCTTCAATACGCTCTGGATCTATCCGAATACCATTCCTGTCAAATATGTGACCTAAGAATTTTATACATGTCGCGCCTAATATACATTTATTGCGATTAAACTTAACGCCGTTCTCAGCTGCTCGGCGCAACACTCGCTCCAACCGCGCGTCGTGCTCTTCCTTCGTGCGCCCATACACCAACAAGTCATCTATAAACAATTCAACACCTTCATCATTAAATATTTTATACATGGCATTATGAAACACTTCTGATGCACTGCTTATTCCAAATGGCAACCTTAGAAACTTGTATCGTCCAAACGGCGTAGCAAAACAACATAAATTGGAGCTAGTCTCATCCAGAGCTATCATGTAAAATCCGTTGCTCGCGTCTAGATGTGAGAAGTATTGTGCGCCAGACAAACTAGACGTAATTTCTTCTATTGTTGGTAACTGGAAGTGACTCCTTTTTATGGCTCTCCTTCATTCCCGGAATGATCTACTTCGTGCGTGTTTCGCAGTACTTTCTCACAACACTTAGCATAATGCCCCCTATTATCACATTTGTGGCACTTAACTCGAAACGCGGGACATCTGTATTTGGCATGAACACCATCACACTTAACACAACGCTGAGCGCGCTCGTTCCTGCGAGCCCCTCGCCCTCGCGCCGTGTGTGAAGTTGAGCGCGTGCTGACCGCAGCGGCCTCCAACTCGGGGGCCGGCGTCACCCGCACAACGCCAGCTTGGTCGCCTGCCGCCTCCGCCGCGCGACACCACGACTCAGCTTCCTCCAGCGTTAGATCCCGTCTCCGCAGCAATCGTTCCCGTAACTGTCTGTCTGCGATGCCTCTTATTATTTGAGTCAGTATCAAACTGTCTCGTAATCCGCCGAATTCACAACTTTTACTTTTTATTCTTAGCGCCGCCAAGAATTTACTGAAGGTTTCATTCGATTGGTATGTTTCGAAAAATATGTGACGCTCGAAGTTAATATTTTTATGAGGATCGAGCCTTGCCTTGAATTTTGCACACAAAGAAGTGTAATTGTGTTTTTCACTTTCACTAAAGTCCAATTCTTCATATATTTCATGGCCATGTTTGCCAATTGTGTGCAGAAATAATGAGAACTTTTCTCTGCTGGCGGCTTCCTCGCGCCCTGATGCGATCAAATACCAGTCGAAAGTCCTCTTCCACACGCGCCAGTTGTCCGCCAAGTTGCCGTCTCCGGCCATCGGCGGCGGTTGTTGAACTGACATTGCATTTTTTGCACCGTTATTACATTGCATTATTATTATTATTACTATTCAATTCTCACTGCTTTAAATCCAACCCCACACCTGACACCATGTTGTGTTTGGGAGCAGTGAAACGACCGTGCATGCTAGATGTCAACTGACTTTTTTCTTATTTCACAAGTACCTCCATATACAACAACCCTCATAATTAAAAAACAAATATTTTTCTTTTTACTACGCTCAAAATACTTGATTATTATGTTAAATAAGTTTAAAATAGATGCAACAATTTTCGTATCCAAATATTATGAAATCTAAATCTATATATCTGGCTCATACCTGAGTGTGCTAAGAGTCTCGTCATAGTTGATATCAGCCGGCGAAATGGCAGCGATCATAGCCGTCTTGGAGTTGCCGCCCAGATTCTCCCGCAGCAGCCAAGTAAGGACCGAGTCACGGTAGGGTATAAAATCTGCTTTCTTAGATTTCTTGCTTTTAGATGCCTATATTGAAATAAATAAATAAATAAATAACAATAAAACTAGCTAGCGTTGTTTATTATACAAAGAAAATGATAAAACGCGACTGGATGAATAGACTTTCTGATTGGCTCAATTTGAATACACTAACTTCATATATTTAATTGGCAATTGGGAATGGCGAATTGTCATTGGTCAATTACGATTACGAGATGGATCCAAAAATAAATAAACAACTACAGATCATTATCGCAATTGAAAAGTGGTTATTTTCAAATCAATCAATAATAAAATTAAATTTCTACCAATAAATTCAATAAATTATAATTTTTACTTATTTAACACACGATTCGAAATTCGGAGTATCTTAGTACTTACCGACTAAAATTAACCCAAAGCAAAGATGAAACAAAACAAATAGAAATTAATATTTATTGAATAACATTATTACAAAAAAAAAACACATAATTAAGCCGGACATTACCTCATTCAAAACAATCATAATGAAATAGTCTCGAAAGAAACACTTTTACTCATCAAATTATGTACATACTATATATAGTACAATAATATAAAATAAATTATCACAAACAAAACGAACGTTCATTCGCATATATCCTGATAATGCCACGTGAAGTGACGAAACGCGTCGAGACAAGTTATTGAATGTTGGTGGAGGTTATTTTCCTTCATCAACCTAATGTAGCAGGAATTATAAGCAAAATAATTTTAAATAATTTCCTTTAAATACGTGTGTATTGTAATAATAAAATAAAATGAATTCTTCTCTTCTCCATTTAACAATTCACAATCACAATAATATAATAATAAACGTGTCAAATGTTATACAAAGTTTACAATGTATATGAACATGTAGGGGACGCTTATAACAAAATAACTTACAATTTCAGCCAACGCCGAGATGACTTTGCCGAGGGTGGTCAATGACTTGTTTATGTTAGCTCCTTGGCCAAAAGTATTAGGCACCCCCAATAAAGTTAACGCACACCTGTGCTATTTGAACAATGAATAAATATACTTTTGTAAAGTGATTCCGGTGTCGTAACAGAAAGCAGAACAGAACAGAACAGGCAGAAAACGCGTGACTACTAGCCGTCAGGACAGGAAGCTTATCCGTGAGTCTGTGAAAAACAGGAAAAAAACTGCTTCGGAGCTTGCTGCAGCTTTAACTGAAGAGACTGGAACCCTAATAAGCACTCAAACTGCAAGACGGAGGCTAACAGAAGCAGGCTTAAAGGGTTGCAAAGCCAGGAAGAAGCCGTGGCTTTCAGTAGAAAATAAAAAGAAGCGACTTGATTGGGCTCTGAGACACCAACATTTCACAGTGGAGGATTGGTCCAATGTGCTGTGGTCTGACGAATCTAACTTTGAGGTGAGTTTTATTACTTAAGTCTATAACACAATTACAACGATCATTGTTTTGCTAGTCTTCAAACTTAAATGTAATAAAGGTTTGTAATGTGTGCATTTTTTTGTAATTTACAGGTATTTTTAACACCAGGTGTGACGTTCGTGAGGCGACGCAAAGGCGAAGAATATCATCCAGATTGCGTAGTACCAATCATTAAACACGGTGGAGGTAGCGTAATGATTTGGGGCTGCATGGCTGCGGACGGAGTCGGGAAAATGTTGGAAAATGTCCATTTGCGAAGGTCGTATGAATAGTGAAAAGTACATTAATGTACTAGATACTGCTCTCATACCTTCACTTTCGGGTATTTTTGGGGACTGTAATTTAAATGGAGTTAAATTCCAACAGGACAATGCCCCTTGTCATAAATCAGCGACTACGATGCGCTGGTTTACTGACAACTGTATTGACCTGTTAGATTGGCCTGCCCAGTCTCCGGATCTGAATCCAATTGAACATTTGTGGGGTGTTTTGAAGAAGAAAATAAAAGAGCATTCTATTACATCCAAAAGTGCTCTTAAAAATGCGTTAGTGCAAGAATGGGATGCAATTTCTCCAGAGGAATGTGCGAAACTGGTACGCAGTATGCCCCACAGAGTTGCTGCTGTAATAAAATCAAAGGGTGGTCCAACAAAATATTAATGTTTTTATGATAATCTTATGTAAATAAAGTAATATTATCATTAAAAGTAGTTTTATTTGTGTCTAAACCTATAGGGTGCCTAATACTTTTGGCCAAGGGAACACACTTTGAGAATGGTTAGACTACAAAAGGACTTTACAATTAGCAATTGTCTAAAAAAGAAGACCTAGTTCGCATACTGTTTGTATATATACTATTATAGTAGAGTGTGGGAGGCGGGAACTTCCCTCATTTCAAAAAATCGCAGTGTCGTCTGCTGGTGTTGCCCACTGGAAAATAATTTTGTCTTGGGTGTACAAATTTAGGGTAAGCAATTTTTTTGATATCTCGTATAGTTATTTTTTACCAGACTTGAAATGTGGAAGGTTCCCGTGCCCCACCCTGTAGTATTAAAGTTGAGAATTTAAAAAATAAACCAATGGACTGTACTTATTCTTCTTTAGTGAAGTTATTGCAAAAAATACTCTTAGAACTTACAGAGTATTTAAGGTCCTCAGAAGTGGTCTGTTTAATGCGCCTAAACAAATCCTTACAAATCTGAGGTATGATGCCCTCCTGGTTGTCTTCGCCACGTCCCATCATAGTATAGGACTTGCCTGCACCAGTCTGGCCGTACGCAAATATGCATATATTATAGCCTAGAAAAAGTCAATAAATTATTAAATTAAAAATCGTTAACACTAGTTTTATTAATTAAAAAAAAATCAATCTAGCCGCAACCTCAATGCAAAGCTGCTAAGTTTTCGAATCATGAGATTAAAATAATGCAAATCTAAAGAAATACTAAAATAAATAAACAGAACTGACCATCAAAAGCGTGTTGCAGCATTTCCTCTCCTATGTCTTTGTACACCATCACTTGGGATGAAAAGTCGGGGTCAGATGGCTGCAAATAAAATAAATGAATTAAACTAATATATTACTATTAAATTATTATCAAGTAAATAATTAACGAGAAGACTCGACAAACTATAATAAAACTAAGCTTCAAGTCCAATGCGAACACATATTCGACAACTATAAAAAAATCACAGTAGAATTAATTCAAAGCTTTCATCCTTTACTATTTTCATACAATTCACGTTTGTGCAATCTACAACTGCAACAAGCAAATATCCGGTATTCACCGCATATGAGTGTAACCGCAAATCACGAACAAAATTTAACGCAAATAGAAAATAACGTCATATCGTGTGTTCTGTAAAACAATTATTTTATTAAATAAATATTAACAAGCATGTAAATATTGTACAGTGTAAAACAATTATAACACACTGCTAAAAGACGACAAAAAAAAACAAAATGGCCGACCCCGCCCACTACTCCCGGAAACCCCGGTGTTGCCATTTTTAAAAATTATTGTAGTGTTACAGTTCTAATTTATTTGCGGATAAACAAGTGAAAGACAAGTTCATGTGGCCCCCATATATTATATTGGGTATCGCTAGACTCCTATCAAAAGCGTCCTTTGTTTTTTTTTTATAAAGCCCTAACTAGAGATATCCCGACGCAAACCAAAATTAAAAAAGGGTCCAGAAAAGTCTTGCATAAGAAATCATTTTTTACCTCAAATCGAGAACTGCCAATCATTCACTTGTTTTTTCTCCATCATTCTAATTAATGACTATGAATATTTATTTATTTTAATAAACTATGTCGAGTCTAATTCCAAAACTAGAGTCGTAACTATACACACAGAAATCAGTCCACGAGTTAATCCTATTGCGGTAATTCCAATATGGCCGAATGGACTATTCGCTGGGACTGGTAGATGGAAACACGTTAAACTTTGAATTGGGTCAGGGATTTTCAGCGACACGGAATTTATTTCAATTGTATTTTGATGTACAATGAACAAACATATAACACTACACCTGTTATATTGTACATAACTAAAATATTACAATATTTTTTATACAACCGTTCGAACTTCAATGCAATTTATATCAGACAACTTGGAATTATTTTATACTCAATATAAATTACATCCCCTCGCTAGAATAAAATATTTTTTTTATTCCATAAATTAAACATTAAATACAAGATTATAAACAAAAATAGTCACTAACAAAAACGAGAGAAAGGTTAATTTCCTGCGGCAAGATAATAATAGAACACACGACGCAAAAGCCACCCCAATCGATCGAGAGTCTATTACTAGACTTTAAATTGATAACACGAAGTATAAGGGAAAATGAGAATGTAATAGAATACTTAAGCACATTACAAAATAAATATTAATTATAATTTCTTATGTATGAATTTTACACTACTATTATTAGTTAATACGTTTGTGGAGGTTTTAAAACCGCGGTTTAATAAATACTTACGTTGTGCGACCAATATGAGAAATCGAAGTTGAAACTCTTGGGAGCTTCTTTGTTACCCGGCGGCAGCTTTGGATTTACGATGACTGAAACAAAAATAATCATATTGTTAATTTAAAATATTATCATAATTAGTTAAAACTATGTACCGAGTTCCTACGCAGTAATTAACTGCTTATCCCTTTCCAACTGAATAACAAGAATCGTAAATAAATGAATGATGCATAAAATAGTGAACAAGTTCAATATTGCATGCAATCAATGACCGTTGGACCTATCGTAACATTTTGCGTGTAGCTGTGTCATGTCAATTATTCAAATTGGTCACGTGACCACTCTATATGTACAGCTAACAATAAAGGGTTGCTTTTGTGACCACATGGCGACTTCTGTCAGGAATCTATACTTATTTAATCAAAACTTTCAAAACGTTGGATTCAAGTAATCAAAATAAATACGATAATAGTCGCAAGTGTCAATTATTATAAGAAATCTGTTTGGGTTATTTATTTTGTCTTATACATTACACTGGTTCTATTTAGTTGAATTATTATTTATTTAAAAAAATGTGATAACTTATAGTTTTAAATTATTGTCTAATTAATGGTAATTTGAAAAAAGTTACGAATCTTTGTAGAAAATATAAAGAAAGCCCGACGTACGACGCGCCGTATCGACCCAGGGACTCAGGGAGGCAAGAGGTGAAGAAATGAAACATGCAGCCTTGCGCCGATGACTCACCTACACCCCAATCCTTTTCCCCTGTTGCACCCCCCATGCAGGGATGCAGTCACCGCGATCACTTTATTGCAACCACAGCAGAAATCCAATTTATATTAAGTGCGTTTTATACCAAAACAGGGTTTATATTAAATTACTTTATACGACATATAATATATGAGAGTTATTTTAATCCTCCCTTACTTATATTGGTCACGTTTTTGTTACAGCACCACGTGACCACACCTAGTCTGATATTAACACTATGTTTGCCATCATTACATACTTATCTTTACCAAATAATTTTTACTATATTCATTTTTCGCAAACCATTTCTTATAAATGTAAATTGTTTTTGGGTCCCACGTGACAGGCATTACCTAGTGTGACACCATCGAAAACCATATTTGTTATATTCCTGAATAGTAAATAAATAAAATAAAATAAATATTCTCATAAAATATGTCGAGAATTTTATTTTAAAAAATCAACGAAAAGTTTTCTCTGAAGGGCCAAAATGACCCCTTGGTAAACTTAGTGTTAAGCTAGAGTGTAGCGCATGAGCGAAGACAACTGCTGATACATATAAATGTCTACCCCCACTATGCCGACTTGATTGGACGAGTGTGTTTAAAATTTAATGCTTATATCGCTCGTAACATAAGAACTTAGTGCAGGTCTACATTAACTCACTAGCTCAATCTATATTTTCAAATTAATTGTGACGATAATAGTAAAAAGACAGCACGGTTTATGCATGTTCTTTTAGGACAAAATAAAATAGAGAAATATATTTCAAAAACTGCTATCACGAGGCATACTATAACACATTCTGAACATTGAATTTCGTATGTATAGTAAAAAGGAACGGAACGTTTTAAATATTAACTAGCGAACGGTGCACAGCGACAATGGACCGCCCGCGCCATGTTGGAAAGGTACGGATACAAGTTGACGGCACACCGGCTGCTTCAGCGGATGTTGAATACCTATTGAGGCAGCGACATTTTCACAAGGTCTACATAAAGCCTGTTATACACCGAGATCATAAATACATATGAATTATTCATTTATTTTAAGACTTTATTTCAAACTTAGTTATACAAGAGGATAAAGCAGGAAAGTCCTATTTCAGAAGAATATTTGCAGAAAAAGTTAACATTAATTAAAACTCTAGTAAATTACCACAAAAACATATACATGTATATTAGTATTTTATATATATTATATTAGTAATATATTAGTGATAACATATCATAGTATTTCAGCATGTGGATATTTGTCATACATCAATATTTTTTTAGTACTTTGGATAAAAATGCAAAAAAAAAGTATAACCCTGTATTGAACATTGGCTACATATAACATTACTAAAATCTGAAAAATACACCTGCACTGATAAAGAGAAAATTCATGATGTACAATGGAAACTGCTTTTAAAATAACTGTAATTACATGTCGGGTACAACATCACGACTAACTAATACTAGAAGATTGGTCGTTTAAAAATATAAAGAAAACAATTTTACCCACAATCCAAATTTATACATACGATTGTACTATAGTGGCTTTGAAAACGTCGAATTAAATTTTCACTGATTTCGTGAATACATTCAGACAGTAGTACGTCCAACTAAATTCTAATATTGGATAACTAAAATGTATCTGATAAAAATCTTCACAAGACTTCAATGTAATGAAGGCTTTACTTAAGTAGGGATGTCTACAGTCTACACGATAGAGCTATCTAAACCCTAAAGTGCCTGGGATTTTTTCTATGTCTGCTTTGATGTCTTGAAAAAGGTTTGAGCTAGGACGATTTTTTTAGAAAGGAAAGTACTTTAAAACAGAACCTGTACCTATAAAGATGCTATTTGCCTCTTCCCCTTATTTTAACATTTCAAAATTGTATGAACTTCACATAAATCTAATTTCTGGAAATTCACACATTGAAAACAGCCAATATAGTATTATACAATCAAATAAAATGACTACAATTATGTAATCAATTTTAAATCATTAAATTTGGTTTACGGTACAATTAAGAATGTACAAGAATCAAGTATAGTAATGTCATATAAAAAATATAACAAACAGAAAAGATACACGAGCTTGTATATTAGTGATTATGTTAGTTGTAGCATATAGTATGTATTTTAGATGGACGATGACACGCCATCTTTTGTTTATGTAAGGAATAAATATAAAAACAAAAAACAATCTCAATCAAACATTTTACATTCCCCTTCCTTTTTTAAACACCGATAATAATATTAAAAACAAACAAAAGAAAACATTCCAAATAAAGTTAACGCTCAGAAGCGTGATTACCGTTACGAATTATCGTTGTATTTGTCAGACAGTTAATTTTAACTGATCTACTTTCTACAAACGTAATGCGCGTCTGCATTCGGAATAATCTTAACTTTCATTTGTGGAATTAAATCCTAAACAACAGTAATTGTGATCTTTACATCATATATGTATTTTTGGTTATTTATCAAATCTTTTTTTTATGAAATGGTGTATAATCGATTTATTCGCTAACTTGCATATATACCTATATTTGTATAAAGTACATAAACAAAAACGCGACTTTATAATCTCGAATATTATCTATCGACGAAATATTGAAATGAAGAAAAAATTCCTTAAATCAATTTAAAATCAATATCTCCGTGATTTATGTCCAGGGACGCCTTACTAAGGCGCTATAAAAGGATTTACAACGACAAAAGACTTAATGGGAGACGCGCAAACTCCCCCCAACTTAAGCGAAATTTGAATAAGCCCGTAGAAATGACATAATGTAAGAGAAAGGGTCGAATAAAGTGTTTTATATTTTGATAAATTGCTTATGACTATATTACACACTGATAACCATGTTCATTTGGAAGCTAGTTTTATTATAGCTTTACATATATCTAAGACTTGTATCAGAGGGGCTACTCAGGCGCACTTCGGACGAAAATACGGACGTTTCCTACTCACGAACACTTACGTAATCATTCACGAAATTACGGATTTGACAGCGACGTCACGACGGATAGGCCACACAATGCTTATTTTACGGATATTTGACAGGACTTTTTACGGGCTTATGTCAAAATTCACATAAACTATAGAAATGACGGCCGTATCACGAAACTTCGGATATGCCTGAGTAGCCCCCCAGAGGCGCTTTGGTAACGACTGAGATGTTACAAAAATTAAAAACTATTTAATAATAATTCGAAATTCTTACATTTCTTCTTAATCTAGTGCGATAAGTAATTAATTAAACAAATAGATACAATGCCTTGACCCTAAACCGAGGCACCGTGTGCTAGAAATATCAAGACAAGGACAACATAAACATATCTACAAAGACCGATTTAATTTCCAGTCGGAAAAGAAGACATATGATTCTTGATGAATATAAAAAAAGTTCATAAACCAATACTTGCCTGGTCTCAGAGAGATATATTCACATAAACAACCACGAGTCAAATCAGATAGAACTCCTAAGATAGGAGATGTTCAGATTCAAGGTCCAGAACACTCAGACCCGAAACAAAAATCGCTTTTTCAACATAATATTTATAAATAAATATTCTGTGGCGATCGATTCTACAAGGCGAAAATACTTATTTAAGAAGATTTGAGGTTTTGATGTTTAGTCTGTCAGTGTCATCTTTCTTGTTTCTTCTGTTCTTTATATTGCAACAATGCATTGTGATAATTATATTTTTAATCCATATTAATCTACAATATTATTACATTTAAGTATCTCTAAAATTCCATTGGGAATCGAACCCCAAACCTCCGTGCATTCATCACTACGTCAAAGAGGCCTCTTGTGAATAAGTAAAATCATCGGTTTCACTTAGGTTTTTCAATGATTTGTATGACACGACAGTACATCGAATTAATATCATTTTATTCTTCGAGATATTTAATTTAAAACATTATAAAAGTAATCCAATAAACTAACGTCCACGCATGTAAATTTATGAGATATTTACGAGGGCAACCCACACGACCAAAAGTTTTTACGATAAAAGCGCTTTAATGGACGTAGGTATTTTTACGCAATGCGATGTGGAAGAATTCAGGATATCAATGATGGAAACGGTGATAATATACATACTTCATTTTTATACATAAAGAAGACACTGACACAATTCAGATAAACTGATAGAAATATATTATACACAAAAAAAGTTACCGGTAAAGTCGTATGACTTTGGCCCAATATTCGACAACATTTTTATTTTCGTTTCATATTTCCGACAATTTCAAGTATATGTTTATTTAAATAATTTTGGCACATTATTGGGGATACAAGGAAGCTGTATATATAAAAAAATATAAGTTACATATAAGTTTTCATATATATATTTTTTGTCAAACTTTGGGCCAAAGTCTTACTTAAGACCGGGTGACTTTGGCCCACTCCTTTTTTTTGTATAGTAGCCGTAAGTTTCTGTAACGTAGGGACAAAGTAATTATGCAAAGGGCAAGGAAAATAATTTTACATCTAATAAATCAACTTTTCTTTATTTTGCTAGTACAATTTTCATACAACTAAGTACACAGCACAGCATGACTTGCAAGAATTAATATATTTCGGAAATAAGTAACAAAACAATGAAAACTCTAGATAAATCAACCTACTCTTTATCAATATCAGAATCGAGATCAAACATTCGCATAAATTATCAATTAAATTGCCATTTAAATCTTCGCCAATTCATTTTTCATCTAATTCTGGGATTGAAAAGCAGCCTCTTTTTTTTCGAACGTAGATGCGTTGATTTTTTGGATCACATCTTCCCAGCGGTATAGTTGTTCGTCTTTCAAACATAGCCATCGCCAAAATTTGACCCCCCTTTTCATTACACCCACTATGAACCCCTCTTCAATTTTTCTGCTGAATAATCACCATAGTAGCGGCTTCCAGGTCGCCTCTTGTATCTTGATGGCATAGTAGATACGTTCTTGGTAATCTTTCTGAAAAATAAACAAAAACATAAGATGAAAACAATAGGTTATATGGCCAAGTATGGACTTTTGCTCGTGGGCCAAAGTCAAACCAAATTTGCTTAATAGTTGTTGAATATTTCTTTTTCGCAATATCATAAAAACAAGATATCTCTTTTTAGAAATTATACAACGTACTTGATTACTAACATATTTAGCACACTTTTAAACACAAATTAAAACTTAAACTCACCT
This sequence comes from Tineola bisselliella, assembly GCA_028551675.1. Taxonomy (NCBI): domain Eukaryota; kingdom Metazoa; phylum Arthropoda; class Insecta; order Lepidoptera; family Tineidae; genus Tineola; species Tineola bisselliella. The sequence goes on along the minus strand of JAPWLS010000899.1, from coordinate 80,208 downwards.
TAAAATAACCTTTTATTGAGGAAGTTTGCACTGTAATATTTTAGCGAAAACTTAACCTGTTAAATCAAGCTACAGTAACCAATCAGAGCAAAGTCCGGCAGTGCTAATCACTGTTGTACACACAGTGTTACAATTCCATCTATTGATTATCAAGTGTACTTTTACGCCAAAGACTCTGAGAATGGTGTGGCAAGAAGTTGAAACTTTTTCCAATTTTGGGCCAAAGTCACCCCTTAGGGCCAAAGTCATACGACTTTACGGTACTATAATTTACTTTTTTTCTGAGTGTAAATTTAGTTTTTTTTATGTTAATTATTTTATGTACAGGCTATGATTGGCAAGTTTCTTGTGGTCTTCTTCTCGTCATAGGCTTTTACGACGATGAGCCAGCAAGCGCACGCCTATGCTAATAAACGATTTTCATTTCATTTCATTTCATAATGACCAAAACATACGACGTTTCGAACGTTGAAGGCCATAAATTGAATTGTTATAAAGCTTTAGAAACATCGGTTTGACAAATGTCAATCATTGATCAAAAATAAACGCAGTAGTAAGCCGCAAAAATGACATTTAAGTTAATTATGTTCAAGAATAACCTAAAACATCTAAGTTACGAATCCAAAAAATAACACGAATTTTATAGCAGCTGCTTTTATGAAATTACTGATTCGGATTTTAGTACCTTGGTTATTGCACTGAGATATTTTCTAAATCTTTCTAAGCTTTTATAGTCAGCTAAAGACATTCATCAAGTCTACTTCAGACACAATTAAGTAATTTTGAATAACTTTTTACATTCTATAAAAAAAAAGTGAAACGAGATTATCATGTAATGAAAATGAAAATAAACAACCCCTTATCTGCATAATAATTATTAATAAGGCAGTGTACGTACGTCGTCAACTGGTGACGTCAGAGACACCTACTTACCATTTTACGAGGTCTTTAACGATGACAATGAACTTGTCAAAGGCAGTATTGTCGACTACATTAAAATCGCAATATTTTCAAGAATAATTTAAAAAACTGCGCCTTTCATATCCGAATGTAATATTACGAAGAGATTCAAATATGTTTTTTATTATATTTAATTTAAACCAATATTTATTCCAATTTTCATTATACTGCCAACAATTTCGATTCATTTCATTCATATTATTAACTCTCCTTGTCCATAGATTACGTTAAGACGCTGAACACCTTTTACGTCTTGTAAATTCAAACCGATTGAAGCTAGATGTAAAACTATTTTTCCAGTGGACTCTGTTATTATTACCTAATACCACATTTTCGAGTCCAAACGTTCAACTGAATAACCCGTTAAATTAAAACTTAACCTTTAACCGTGGAGGCGCGGGTCTCACAGATCGCTCGCAGTTTGTAACTTTCGTGTTTATTTAAAACAAAAACATGCCTTAAAATGCTAAATCTGATACCTCTAGATAATAATAAAAGTAATAATCATTACGAAATCTAAAAATTTCATAATTAATTTGGCCTTGAAATATAGCGGTCCGTGGGACTGCGCATCCATAGGAGTGTGACAAAAAAAGAACGTCCACGGTTAAAGGTTAAATGTTACTCAACATACATTTTAAAGAAAAGCCAGACATGGTTGTAAAACAGACATACATTAAAGCGAATGTCCCCGCTACGGAAGAACGGACGCAGTGCAATAAATTTGGCTAGACGGTCTGCAACTACTCGTATAAATCTATAACTAACACTCGGGTTCACCAATCTGTTTAAATTCTTAATATCCTAACATATTGTGCGTTCTCAATAAATTTAGCATTCTATAAGAAAATAATATTACATATAAATATATATAAATTATTAAATTGAAGACAAAAAAACTACTAACTAGATAATAAATTTAAAATGTAACCTGAGAGTTTTAACGCGTATTCTAATTTAACCCAATGTTCGTGACATTGAAGGTTTTGTAAGGTTTCTTCTTGTTCGACCTTCGTTTAAATCAATATAAGGTACTCAGTTCAATACTTTCTTCTTTTTTGTTCTTCTATCTAATCTATTCTATCATACACGCTAATCTCAGAATTATTCTGCCGGCATAGCGAAAGTGAACCGTATCTGGAGACATTTCCGTATGGTAATTATGGACCAAACACTAGCTTGACATCAGTAAAGTATAGAAAATATACGTAAAAAAGCGTTTCCTTTAAAAGCTGTCTTCACGAAACCTAGTGATGGGTAGACCTTTACGTTTACGAGGTATAAATCTTAATTCACCACCAGAGCAGCACGAACAGCCGCCGAGAAAAGTTTTAGTGGCACGTAAACGTCATTCTTTATTACTTCAAGGATCTCAAGAAGTAGAAGGAACGTATGCAGCACCTTTAGCGTATTATTTAGGCAGACTTAACAGCTTCTATTAAACTGCTCACATTTCAAACTTTATATTATTCAAACTTAAGCTAGAGTAAGCTGTTCATAGCGGTAACTACCAATGGAAAAATAACAACAACTACTTCCGTTATATTTTATCTTTTGTAAAATAATTAATTTAATTGGTTGTTTCGGGCGTTACTTTGCGGAAATCCATATTAAAGGAAATTATTTAAAATTATTTTCGAAGCGACCATACGTAACCTGATGATGCCACGTGAAGTGGCGAAGCGCGTCGGGACAGGTTGTTGAGTGTTGTGACGGGAATTGTGGGCAAAATAATTTTAAATAATTTCCTTTAAATAATTAATTGTCAATAAACGCGCCAAATTGATTTATTTGGTTATTGCATTTATGGATTATCCTCAAACCTCCCCGCACTCCGCTTCCAACCGCTACTTCATTCAAAAATTCAACAACTGAAAGATTATGCACAACCGTTGGCCAGTGCTAATATGGCGCACCAGTGGTGAGTCCTTATTTTCTAAGCTTTCCATCATAAATGCTCAAATGTTCAAATTTATTAATAAGAAATACAGTCCACTTGATCTGTTACAGTAAAATTAGTAAATATTCCTGAAACTTGAAACCCAGATGTAAACAAAAAACACCCGACACTGTAATAACAGATAACATACGAGTATTACGAACAAGTGGCAATATAGGCCTTTATCAGTTAAACATGTGTACCCTTTCATTAGTTGTGTTCAGTATTTGTAAACAACGTAAAACTGATAACCCACATTGCAATTAAAGGAAAAAAGTACATATACATGTGACAGGACAGTTCAACCAAGACAGGTTTAGTGTCAATATTATTATCAATAGGCGAGTATTTATATAAATTACAGTGTACCCTTTTCTTCTTTATTCTACAAATATATCATTGTCATAGTAAATGTAAGTTGGGAGCTAAAAGATTTTTAAATACAAGCACGTGCCTAAAGATGACCGCACTGTATATTTATAAAAAATAAAGCCATACCTGTTGTATTGCCGGACATCTCAATAATGCACTTGCACTCGCGCCCGATCTCGCGCGAGTTGAACGGGCGCACGCGCACCGCAACTTTGACAGACGACATGGCGTCGACTTGTGTCTCACTTCACTGGTGTCACACTAATTCATCGGTACGAACCCGACTTTATACCTGTAACAAGCCAAATAGATTCTTAATTTTAAATCATATTAGCATCCTTTCCTTCCTATAAAATATACTGGTTAAAACTTTGAGTAAATAATCAATAGTTTTTATGGCTGTAACAACCTTCGCCTTGAGTTAAATTTACTACACAATACCCCTCCCTCCCTCACAAGTTACAAGACTTTGACAGTCACAAAAGTTTAATAGTTCAATTTATATGTTACTAGCTTTTACCAGAGGCTTCGCTCGCATTTGAGACATTAAATAAGTATCAGTAAGATCTAAAATAATAAAATGGCATCTAACCACAAAAATTACACTTAACCTCAAAAATTCAAATAGTTTTATACTGCATATATAAAAAAGAACAGACGGAAATAAAAATAAATATAGAAAAATTCCAAACAGCTGAAACTATAGTCAATTGGAAACTATAGTAAAAACTCCAAAAATATGTGTATAAAGTTTCATGATGATCGGTTAAGTAGTTGTTTCGTGAGAACGTAACAAACAAACTCACATTCACATTTATAATATTAAGTAGGGATATAATATAATTGATATAAAAAAATATTATACTGCAATGTGAAGTGAGTCATCCCTTAACACAAGTTGCAGTCATTTATTATTAGGGCGGAATGAATCATTTTATAAGTCACTCACTCATTATTTTGCAGTATTATTTCAACTAATATTCAACTTGACGATTCGTAGAAAAGCGATCGATTGGCTAACTGAAACGATTAATTAAACAGAATATACAGTTCACTACTGTTAAAACGCATTAACGGCGAAACCAAAGCCTAAGTAGGGTAGTTTTTGTGTATGTCAATAATATATTTTCATGCATTTGTTTCTCCTTTCTTTCCCACACGCTGTATCAAAATCCAGTAAATATACTAATTTAAACCGCACGAGTCTTACTTACTCTATATACATATATATAGATAATATATATAGATAGATATATATATATATATAAATATATAGTTCATAAGATAACTGGAACTCAATGCAAAGGCATATAAAGATATAAAATTAAAAAGTCTATTTAAATTTCTTTAACAAGCGTCACAGAAAAAAAACCTAAAATAATATTATAAAGTAGAAACAGAATTCACAAGTTAACAAGTAATTGAAAAGTTCAATGGAGATGCCAGAGTTTTATATATCAAGAGAAATCTGAGAGTCTTAATCAAACATTGGATAGAGTTTGTTGAAGTTGGACCGATTCCAACTTGAAGTTTAAAACGAGTAGAGGAGATTCCAGTACTTTCAAGTGACTAAGATATTGATTCTCATACAAAAATATTGTAATAAACACAAGCAAATTATTATTATTTTGTTAAAAAAACTTCATTATTAAATTAATTTATAGTGATCTTGCAGATATGATTTGACTAATTTGTATGCAGGCTTAATATTTGATTACTTTATATTAATTTGATGTTTCAAAAGGTTTGATGACTATAAAGCTTCGAAAACGTGGGATTAAAATAATCAAATATTAAGCGACAGTCTTTTATTATGTTACATATTAATTTGTCAATAAACAAATTTCATTTAATCATAATATGTAATATTATTGGTTCAAATTACAATTAAACGTCACGTCACGGTCTATTATCTATGATCAGTTATTGCGCATTTTACGCGTCGTGAACATTTACTGCCGTAACGTTCTTGAAACAACATGTATAGAATTTTATGGAAACGTTGCCTATTACTTGATTACCAGAACCAATATATTCTAATTAGGTACCAACGTGATTTTTAAACCCATTAGTATCTATCATTAAACATCCTAAAATACTTTTCTAAAATTATAAGTTTTCAGTAATCGCGTCTCAGAAGTCACACTGTCTTACAAAAATGATAAATATTCAAAATCAAAATATATTGCAAATAATTCCTAAATATTTATATATATTTAATCTTTCATATAAATTCCATTCGATCATTTCCAAGGACTCCATAAAATTCCTGCGGCCTTCTCGTAGCTACGATCAACCTTGCGCTCCTTACCTCAACCGACAAGCTTAGAATCGATCAGAATACAATTAAATATAAAGATTACTGAGTTTAATTTAATTTAAAATCCATTCATACTTTTGCACTATTTTAGCCATCAAAAATAATTTAAAAAAAAAACAGTTGAAATTGCAGATTGCAATTATTTTTATTATTAAATTAAGCAATACAAAATACATGAATTAAAAAAAAACAACAAAGATCTCAAAATATCCTCGCGTGCTATGTTAATAAATAGTATTAGCCACGGTCGAATGCCCGAGACGTCGGACAAAGCTGAGAATGGCTAATGGCCGCTGCAGCACAATCACTAACTGTAAACCTGATTACGTAACACCAACTGCACAGGCACCACTCCACCCCCGCGGTTAAAGAGATGTGATGACCGTGAAAACACGCTTCGGGATGTCACACAAAATCGATATCCTCTCCGATCGACGTGAGTTCGAGAGAAAAGAGCTACCTTTTTTAGTTTATCGATTTTATACTATTTAAGTATTAACATTAACAACACATTGTTTGAAATAATAAAATCACCTTTCACATTTACCACAGAACACTTGGATTACGGGCAAACTCGACAAAATTCAATGTAGAATGAAAACGTCATGAAAAATGTATAAACGCGGATAACTTACCCGGGTTTCCTTGCTTCGACGGGCACAGCACGATATACAAATTATAAACTTTAGCACAATTGATTTAGAGCATCAGGGGCTCCAGTGAAGTCGCAGTGAGTTGCATGTTGGTCAGAGTGTCGAACGGTTCGACTGCGGGCCGCCACTGCCGCTGAGGTGTTCGTCCCGGGCATGCGTCGAACGAACGCCCCCGCGCCGTACGCTTCGATCTAACGGCACAGAGCGACCGCGCCGACGCGCAACACGACCGACCAATATTGCAAATAACCTTAACAAATACACATTGTTCTTGCGATACTAACAAATCCCATCAGCCATTTTAAAACAATAACGTTAAATCAAATGTACATTAAGATAAAAATGTATTGCCTTAAGTGACTCCCATTAAGAAAGGGAGGTAATACAGCTACATTGATATATTGACAAAATAAACGACTTTCAGTAGTCCGTTAATCATACTAAAGTTAGGCAATAGGAAACAATGAATAAAATGCAATATAAAAAGCATTAAAAAACACAAAGTTCAAAGATCTGACCCCAATAAGTAATTCGTTGAACGACATTACCGCAAAATAGCGTGAAAATATGACATTATGCCCCAAGGGGGAAACAGGAAAATTTAGACCATTATCATAGAAAGTAAAGGCATTCAACGTAAACATATTTTCATCTGAAACAAAATAATTTGGAGGTAGGTTAAGGAACTTAACTACGCATTCGGCATTTCAATGACGCAATAGAAATATATCGATTCCGCCCAGACGTTAGACATCACTCTACGTAGGGAATAAAAAGAGAGTTTTAAACGATTTATAGTATTACGGAACAATACATTATTGAAGTACTATAATTATTCTTTTTGTTTTTGAAAATAGAACTAAATTGAGTACTTTTTTTAATATCAATTTCATATTTTTTAATACGAAAAAAGTAAATCCCAAATCAATTAGAAATTCAAATTTAATAAAGATGAAAACACGAGTAATTTGTAATAAAAACATCCACTTTTCCTGTTACAACCGACAATGCCTTCCAGCTTATCTTGGAACACTATACATCTAAATGTTCTATAAAAACAATTCTTATTTAGGTATATTATGGAGTAAATTGTCAATAAACAATATATAGGTTAATCAACTAGAAAGAAGAGAGGAACTAATTCATAAATAAGTATGAATAACGTTTGACCTTAATTAGGGCCGCGATTGGAGCTTAATGCCTCAATAAACCAACTCAGTAAAACCAATATAGTATATTCAAACAGAGCACTTGTGTATGAAACTAATTATGATTAATTTCCTTCTAAACACGAAGTTAATAATGAATTTAAACTACAAAATTTATTTTATATTTTGTAATTTATGCAACAAATTAACGTAAAAATAACGATTAAAAATCTTAGTTAAGAATTGAGATAAGTAATTTAGACATACAATTTTGTTAAATCCCTTAACAAATAGAAAATTATATACAAGTACTAATTTAGATTATTAAAACCTTTATACCTACGTATAGTTACAATGTTAAATGGTTTATTCTGATCCAACTTCCGTATCGCCTTGACATTGACTCAGGCACGTGCTACGTTTTTTATTCAAATGGTTTTTAAACCTCAAGTCTTTTGTATTTTTTTAACAATAAACATTTGACTTTTATAATGACGTACATAGAATTGTTAATTATTAAAATCAATAGGTTTAACATTTATTAGATGAGCATGGGTGTTAAGGAGTTCGGTGTTTTATATAAATATAAGCAAAAGGCGCACATGCAACCATATCGGAGATGTGATTCAATACACGCTCGTTCACATTTATGATATTTGGCTCTGAAAGGGACCGTGGGAACTGGAACGACACTCATTGCGGCAACACCCTTTGTAATGGACAGTTGATTGAGCTCAATAGCTCCTTGGAGTGCCAAAGATGTAATGAAATGCTTTTTAGTGAAATAATTAGGAAGCCTATAAAATATATGAACCCCATCTAAAGATTGAAATAAAATAACGTAGTAGAGTTAATCAGTATAAATGAAGTGCCTATTTTTTTTAAATTCTATCAAAACAAAAAAAGATGTTACAGATAATAAAGCGCTATTACAGTTGATGCATTTTATTAATTGTTTTTTCCATATCATTAAGTAGGTCTAAGTGTTTCAATAGGAACTTACAGATGATATAGGAGAATAAAGAAACGATATTAACACCAAGGGTTAACTGATGCATGGTAGACAATGCCAACGGCATTTAAGCTCGCATATGTAGCATTGTGTGCAATAAGGAATTATTATTTTTTATTTATTTACTTTTAATAAAAGTGCTCCAATAGAGCGCTTTTACTCATCAATACAAATATAAATGAAATAAATTTATTAATTCAATAATTATAATCAATTTGATTTAGCTGCTGTATATGGCATTGTTATCCTATTATATACCTAAGGGTAAACAAAATGACATTGATTACGTCCAAGCTTTTTTATCAGTAAGATATTCATCTAACGTGTAAATAAAATACAAATAAATTAAAAATTATTAACATTAGTAAATAAGTATGCCTTAAAATTCCTATTAGCAACAAAAATGACATATTCAACGTTATAAAGTTAATTACACGACCGAAATAAAGGCTCAGAGACAAGAATATTCTAGAATTGCGCGGAATGCTTTCAACCCAAGTTACCACAGAAATTCTAAAGGTCGAAATTGCTTCTTCACGCCATTTGCGCAGCCCCGAGGGAGACAATCGTCAAGTAATTAGTTTCTCAAGGACGTTCCTGTTTGTTTCTAATTAGGTTCTTCTTACTTTACAAATTAAGTCAGATGTTTAGTTGGAAAATAGGTTAGCTTAGACTTTAAAAAAAGCTATATAATTTTAAAGATTTCAAGGTAAAATAGATACTTAAATATTTTTGTAATCCTTATTTTGATGGAGCAAATAAATTTCGCGCTTGCATTCTCAAAAAAAAAAACAAATTTTTTTTCCATCTACGAAAATATAAAAAAAGTCAAACAGTTGTCATTAATGTCCAAGTTCATATGATCACAAGTGTGTCTACATTTACACATGACGTCATGGAGAACTCTACTTATAAACGGGATTTACTAAGGAATCTATAGGTATTGACCTTTGATCCTTACCACAGACACAGACTCCCACGTTTAAATGCTACAATTTTCACTCACTTTTAATACAGCAAATTATTGTATGTAATATTAAACAATCAAAAAAGAAAACACTCTAGCATAATATTTCTCTATCAGATTCTTCAACGACTTAGAAGTCAGACGGCACTACTGCCTACCTCAGTAGAAACGTGAGTATAATATTTTTAAAAAATGTACAATTTAAAGTCATTATTTGAGCACATATTTTTATTGACTAATTCACTAAAATCTTCAACTTTCAATATTGATAAGTATCTTTAGAAACACACCTTTTTGGTTTTAATATCAATTACATTATTTCAAGGTCGTTCTTCCCTTGACACTGATGTAAATTGATTGCTCACACTAACCGACGTTAAGTACGTTTGGAAACTTATTAAGCACTTAACGACTACAACAGACCCTTACTACTCAAGTGGCAATGAGATATATACATATACGATATACCAGCCATTCTCAAAGTGTGTTCCGTGGAACCCTAGGGCTAAAATACTGCAAAAAATACCTACCAAAGGGAGATTATAAGGTTACATCTAAATATTCCAACTAAATATTACGTAATATTATATTGCAATATGATTATTCATAAATACATATAAATCAGTTTTTTATAATTATATTAAGGCTTTTTCCTTCGCCAAAAAGTTTGAGAACCGCTGCGATATACTAATACTCTTAATATCATGTAGTATTTTCTCAAGTTTTTCGTGAAGATGATTTGACTAATTTAAAAGACTTTTGCAACTTGCCATGGCATTTATTTCGACGTTTCGAAAGCCTTACAGCCAAGATGGTCGCGGCGAAACGTCGAAATAAACTGTTACAAAGCAGCATCTCTCACAAAGTCTTTTAATTTAGTTTAAATATAACATTATGAAAACTTCTCTGTTCACATAACGCCTCCGCGTACAATGACCCTCAAAACTTATTAACACGACGCCCTTTCGCAAAGTACTTTGACTTAAATTTTTTAATTTATTTAGAATCAATAATGATCTCAAAAGATGTAATTTTGTTATATTTTTGTATATTTCCCTCACTTTGTAATGGAAAGACTTATTTGAATATGCTAATTCCATCAGAATTTCGACTGAAATCTATCAGGAACATTATCTTGTTATAACATTGTGAAGCCTTTTTTAGGGCTAACGTAACTTTTTTTCAGTATTGTTATATTATAAAATATTATTTTGCACAAGGCTTATTTTTATTCAATAAACAAACATTAAAAGCATGTTTGTATGAACTCAGTATAAAATCTAAAATAAAATAGCTTTATTTTAATTTTAATTAATATTAAATATATATATTGTAATTCACTTTGTGAAAAAAAAACTACAGTTAATATTTTTAAATGATCACATTTTTCCTAATCAATCAATTTTATACGATTAATTTAAAAGTCTTTATGTCGTTTGCTATTACGTTTATTTTTAATAATTATTAAAAAATATTCTTGCCAGATGTCAGATTAAAAACAATTAAAATAGAAGCCGCACAAAGACTTTTTAATTAATTAAATTGTGTTCGCGAATAACCTAAGACATCACTACAATTTCTTTGTTTTTCTTTCTAATTAACCTCAACATATTTCAAGTTCAAATTATTCCAAACACCTTATCTGGAATCTCAAACTTTAGAGAACCATTAAAGTTGTATAATTAACAATGGTTACTTTAACATGAGCACGAATAAAACCACTCATTATTAAACAAAACAGGGTTTACTCATTTACATAATCAAGCTTAGAGATAAGCCCTCAAAGACTCCTAAATACTTTGTTATATTGTATGAAACAATAGTCTATTTCTAGTAAATAATATTAAACTTAAAATAATTTATATCTGTTATATTCAGTTAAATATACTAGAGATGATATGTCATGCAAAATTTGTGCGAAAATATCGCATTTTAACTGTTTAAACCAGATAATACACAATGATATTAAATTACCTATTAAATGAAAATAAAAATTAGAATACCATTAATATTTATTTTTATAGTTGCCTTGCAGTTAGAGCGGAGACAACTGCTACAATAGTGTTATATATGTAAGTTATAATTGCGAGTAGTTATGTAAGTCTTTTATATGAATTGTATAATGTTAGGTGACTACTATTGTCTAGCAGTCGTTAACAAGCTCCATAGATGATTACACGCAAGAAGGACTTTTGTTTCCATACCTACGACATACATATTACATAGATAAATGTCAGCATTAAACAATTGCTATCGCTATGCTTTAGGAGACGTATACGCACCGTCCTCATTGAAAGACCCCCAAAACGTTTCTCTTTATGAATGCTACCCTGGGAAAACACACTGGGTATTTACAAACATCTTCTATTTATAAACTATCGGTTTCTATCTATGTACTATAATCGTACATCGTATAACTATAACAAAACCAATCCCAATGTAAATACATACATCAAACAATAAACACAATATTACTCGTACGAATAATAAAAGGACAAATCAAAGTCATACGCTTCTACAAGTCCTCACAATATACGCCATTTATTACGTTATATTCTGGAACAAAATAAAACTACACACGTCAAATGCGACATTTTATCCGGCAACCCGGGTAAAAGTGTCACGTTACTCCGACGTACGACTCATAAAGGATACAAAGAAACACGTAAAAGGAAACTATAGTGACAGGTGACGGTTCTGTACAAGTCAACGACTTCATAATGATATCAATGGCTACAAAGCCTTCGAACGAATTATTAAAATAACAAATATAAACACGATAGTAAGGAACATAAAATAATAAATAAATAATTAATTTCCGATGTCGCTACAATCTCTATCTCTACTAATATTATAAATGTGAATGTAAGTTTGTTTGTTACGTTTTCACACAACAACTACTTAACCGATCATCATGAAACTTTGTATACATATTTTTACAGGTACTAGAAGTAACGTAGGATACTTTTTTTTAAATTTTATATTTTTATTTTTTGTTTCAGCTGTTTGGAATCATATTGATTCATTACTATTGAAATGATCTCTGATAGTTATTTAATGACTTAAATACGAGCGAATAACTTGGAAAAACTACATAAACAGCGAACATGCCGTGGCTAGGAGTATCGCTTTTAAAGCAATGACCTTAATGTATATTGTTTGGAGTAAACTAAAAGTAACTAACGCCATCTAGTGATTAATTGACGCACTTAATCATGAAAAAAAAACATTACAAACAATGAGTATATGAGTGCAATTTTTATAGGTATATTATTGTGTTTGTATTAAAAAAAATTATTCATTTCAAACCGTAATTAATTGTGAAATAGATCTCGCTTAAATATGTCTTTAACAATGTAACAACAAGATTAGGTATTAAACATACACGCACACAATCTTCATTCGAGAAATGTTAAATACAAAAAAAAATAACAACATTTTATATAGAGACATCCATCAACCGCCATTTTGGTAACGTCGACCTAGATTATACTTACGAAAGCCTACAAATGCCGAAAATAAAATACACATTTAATATGAGACTGATCAACCTCAGAAAGAGGTTACACTGTTTATAGTTGTAGGTACATAGGAAGATTTTTTTTTTATTGATAGCCCGGCATATGACCACACTCCGCCTGATGTTAAGCTAGAGTGCGGTCCATGAGTGGAGACAACTGTTACCACAGACAGATGTCCGCGCGCAACAGTCGACTCCACTATGCCGGATTTAACACTGTATAAAGAAAGACCATAGTACGTACTATTTTAATATTGCTTTACACTTTTAGTGTGATGTTTGGATCAACGCTTATAACTTTACACTTAGTACTAAACTTATAAAATCAACACAAAACTTTCTAAAATTGTTCAATTGGAAACATACTATATACAAGCAGACGCTTCATCTTAGATTTATTAGATTATTCTCTTTTTAGATTCATCTTAGAATATGCCAATACATTTCAAAAGCTGTACAAATTAACAGCACCCTCGTCGCGCATCACTGTACACGTAATTATCAAACTTTCGAAACACCGGATAACAAATAACACACAATAATAAGCCACAAAAAGTCTAAACCAGCGGTTTCCAAACTTTTTTGGCGAAGAAAAAAGCCTTAATATAATCATAAAAAACTGATTTATATGTATTTATGAATAATCATATTGCAATGTAATATTACGTAATATTTAGTTGGAATATATAGATGTAACCTTATAATCACCCTTTGGTAGGTATTTTTTGCAGTATTTTAGCCCTAGGGTTCCGCGGAACACTTTGAGAATGGCTGGTCTAAACTAACTTAACACTGCCTACCTACGTAGGGTATTGTAAGTAAGTAGGCAGTGTTAATACTTCAAAGAAAGAATACGCCGGGTAGTTAACAATCATGTTTTATTTCTTTTTATCCTATTTTATTTAAAATTAAATAGAAAAAACAAAGCATAGTTTAAACAATTCGTTGCTTAGTTAAACGTTTATAAATACATACATAAAAAGGATAGATTTGTTCTAGCGAATTATTAAAACAAACAAAATTATCCAGTCAGAAATTATAATAATTCGTTATAGAGACATAACCATCTAAAGTATAATGAGAAAATACGAGTATAATCACAAACGCTTGACGTCTCGAAACGTTTTTATTTCCATCTAAATCAAAAATTTAATGACGTACTACGAGAAACAAATTGAAGTTACATTTATATTTAATTTAATACTAGCTGTCGTCGACAGAAAAGAGGTTGCGGCAGCAATGTAAATAATATATATATTTTTATAAATAAACATGTCAATTTTAAATTTGAAATGAAAGAATAGATGAATGCGAGAGACGAGCGAATGGGGATTTCGATGTTGGTTGCGAATGGGAACGGATGTCTGTGATTAGATTATAAGGGATAATACAGTTTTAAAGAGTTTCATTATAAAAAATACAGTCCACTGCTCTATTGGCTACACTAGCAATGGCCCATATTATAAGTAAGTATATTATATCAAAGGCACGTACAACCTTCTAGCTTTTAATAACGGACATTACGATTCATAAGTAATTTAACTCTCATCGCTTCATTGTAACCTTCGTGTGTCATATGAATCATACATGTCCTTAAACTAAGCTTTCAGTATGAAAACATCACATTACAGTATAACTTGGACGGTGTATGTACACTTGTAGCATTTGTTTTCACTCATGGACCGCTCTATATTAACACCGGTTGGAGCGTGATCGAATGCTGGACTTTGGTTAACTATATACCTAACTAAAATTTGAATAAAATATAGTAGAAAATTCCAGATAATATCAAACCTCATTAGCCTTTGAGACTATACGTAATTAGATCGAATTTGTGAAGATATATTTCTAATAATAGTGTAGGAGTTCACGTCGATTCTTGCGCCGCCTTCCCGGCGCCATTGGTCAGTGCTCGTGACGTCACAGGCAATATCGACCCACCGCCCACAATAACGCATGCGTGAATACTAACCTTACAAATCCGACGACTAGTCTGTAAACTGAAAGAAAATCGCTCAAAATATCTAGTGTTTTGTATGTAATTTCATTTTTACATAACGTGGGTGGTAGGTTTAATTATTTAGAAGGGAATATTGTTTAATGTACTCGAAATATATTGAATTATGTAATAAATTTATAACAGACATATTAATGAAAGTAATATATGCATATAGAAAGAAGCCGATATAGCGGTCGTTCTGTCATATTCTAGCTTAACATTAGTTTGCTGCCATATGATACGATAAAATAAAAACAAAATATTATTATATAATAAAATAATATAAAACCTGCCCAATAGTTAATGACCATCCAATTCCCTTATAACTAACATTAAGAACTCTAAACAAATGGAAGCAAACTTTTCTTATTAAAATAGATAATTTACTAAATAACATTGATTAAAATAAAGCTGCGGGCGATTGATGAAGGTCAATAGACAGAGAAAGGTCATAACGCCCGAAAGTTCGATATTGTAATCTTGATCACCCTTGACGTTTCAAGCGCATCACCCACATTAGAATGGAATAGAGAATAAACAATAAATTCAATGACAGTAACGGAAGCAAACTTCAAAACCCGCATTAGACAGAATCACAACTGACAGTACCTAACCCTTCGGAATCTTTAATCACAAAATAAAGAATTTCCAACAAAATTATAAATGAGTCTTCGGCTGTATAGTACTTATTCGCTATGTATTCCAAGGGTTCGAAATTTGAATTATATTTAAGAAATTTCGAATATTCTTCTCTTTTTAAAATTAATTAATTCATTTGTTTTTGGCACGACCTCGAGTTTAATTTTGTGAATAAAATTCTTGTCTTTCCCGCTGTCGACATTATTTTAATTGATTCCAACTTTACTCAAATAAAACATAAGCTAATTTAAATTTAACATTTACTTATACTTCTAAAATTCAATTTTAAAGATAATTTCACAAAGCAATCAAAATTCTAACGAGCGAATAGTCAAACCCTATCTAAACTTCGAACGTCGTTTAATTTTGTTTTGTCTTTTTCATTTACTATTTAACTGAGAGAAACAAAATGATGTTCCAAATTTAAATAGCGTTTGACTATTCGTCCGTTAATATTTCAATCATATTTAATATTTATATTACAAATTAAATCTTTTGAATAAAAAGAGAAAGATAGAATTTACATCAAATTTGAATAACTGAAAGCGAACACTTGATTGGTTGAAACTTGAAACGAATTAACTACATACAATATTCTTAAGAAGGTCTTATAAAAGACAAGTAATTTGGTAGAGAGGCACCGGCCGGGAATTTATTGCGAGCCTCGGGGAAACATAACTCAACTTCATAACGCAGTAAATACAGAGCACGGTATTACCCTTATAATATCTGAGTACTTACGGGAAACCCATTGCGGTAACTGCGATCAAAATATACATACATATATTTTTATTTATTCAGAAAACTTACAGCTACATACAAAAAAAATTCAAGCAAACGACAATAAAAAAGGCAAACAAAGTTTTCACTAATAATAATGAAATAATAGTATTATAAATTGGTCTGCTACGGTTGGGAAACCAATATAGACCAAGAATATAGACGATAACTGATTATTATATTGTATAATAAATTCTGACAGTTGGGAATAGATAATCCAAACCAATATGATGTTTCGGTCATAGAAACCAACGCTTAAGAGTCGAAACGACGTAAGCGGTGAAACGTTACTCTTACTATAATTATACCAAAATTACTTTCACTATTAAACGTCTGAAAATCCCTACTAATAATGACATGGTTAAATTAATTAAACATTTTTGCATTGTCAATATATTTTAACTGTAAACGTACGCCTGCAAAAAAAATAATTAAATTCAAACACACCATATGTGTTATTTTTTCTTAAATTTAAAACGATCTTTGTCTGCTATACACATAAAATAAAAGAAAAGTCCAGTCAAAGAGAATCTGTGATCTTAAATGTAACAATGAACAAGAAATAAAGAAACTACGTTAGCGGTCTCGAAGCAATCTCGACGAAAATCGTTGTTGTTACTTTATTCATTGCCTATCAAACTTAGATAATATCAGAATGAATGTCGGAACAGATGTGCTTTGTTCTACAAGATTTTCTATCTAAAAACCTAATAAAGTATATTTTCTACAAATATAAAGTCATTAAGATAAATAATAAGTTTATATATATTTATATATTAAATACATTATACGTTTTACTATCACTTTTAATTATATTATTTCATTTTATTTGGAAAAATAACAGCTAAAATACAAAAATTAAATAAAAAACAAATGGTAATCAAAGCCTAAGATAGTTTTCACCATTGATAATAAAACAACAGAACTACGCTATGGTATGGCGAGTTTCTTGTGGTCTTATTCTCGACATACGTCTTTCCGAAACCATTATAGAGTCTGACGATGAGCAAGCGCAAGCCTTTAATGCCTATGCTAATAAACGAATTTCATTTCATTTCATATGGTCTGCTACGGCTGGGAAACTGGTTATGGATTGCCTGATACATTTTAAATTACTACCAATATACGTCGTATTAAGATAAGCAATATAGAAGCAATAATAAGTCTATTAAATTAGTTTAAACCGAGCTAACTCATGTCGTTTAGCCAATCACACGTGGTCCTCGTAATACGGCTTTCTTTATAAGCTTAAATAAAAACAATTAATTTTAAGCTTCTATTGATTAATTAATTTAATTTAAGATAAATTATCCCATTTGGTTTACGCGCTAAAAATCCGATTGGTGAGTTTCTTGTGATTTCTCATATGCCTTTCCGAAATCTCGTAGATTCTTGACTATGCGCAAGAGCCTGAAAAGGGCCTACGGGAAATAAAAATTTTTGATTTTAATTTTGAATATAAATAAAATTAAAAAATACAGATACACGTATGTAATGTAATCACTAAATGATCTCGAATATAAACCCTCAAACGTCATAAAAATTAATTACTAAAACATTAAATAATATTGTATTGTACAATAATACTATTACGTCATAAAAACAAGTAACATTTTTAGATCCACCCACTGCTAGAACAAAAATAAACGTATGAAACCTAGATTCTGCCTTCTAGAGAGTTTACAAGATCTTGTGCTTGTAAAAAACATCTAGGGGAACCAATTTCCTTTGGAAATATACATATATGGAGAAATTTTATTAGACAAAATCATTAATTAAAGTTCTTGTTAGTTAGCACAGAATTTTAATGATTTTTTAAAGAAAACAATGAAATTTCGTCATTTGACTTAGTTTGCTGTTATTTTTTAATATGATTATACATATATTAGCCCAGCATATTTGCTATTTATGTATATTGTTGACATAACAATACTCCTATGTCAAAATATACGTACCTAATCTTGAAAATCTTCTAGTAAAAGTTCCCAAGTCTTTAAATATACGCATATAACCGAAACTTACAACTCAAACAAAAGCTTTCAAGCCTTTAATATATTAGAGCACCTCCACGCTTACAACGACAAATATAGGAGGCTTCGTATTGAAAATAATAAAACTTTTCAAATTAGTTAGGTGGTAATATTTTTAGAAGCTTCACGTAAACAAGTATATTATAACTTACTCATAGCTATAAATAAACACGAAATTGTTTGAAAAATCTCAGAATTAAACTTGATTATATAAAATTATATAAAAATACTAAAGAAAATGCAAAGTACTAAGTTTGTATGCTACGAGGATTGGTCCAGTTAACCAATCAGACGACTTTATTGAATTCTCCTTCTTTATCTACTTTTCATCTGGTGTACGCATTACTCTATGAGGAAAAGTAGTCACGCACATTGTCGGTATATAACATTCGCACATATTTCGTCTAACATATCATCTTTAGTATTAATAAAAAATAATATAAATATGTATAATCCGTAATAATGTCAAAAAGCCAATTTAGTCTCGTAGGATAACTTGAAAAACATGCTACTTTTATGCCCAAAAAAATTATTCATTTAAGCTTCAATGTAGGCGCCGTATAGTCGCGACAATGACGCGACGCGCTGGCTAATCGACCTAAAATACAGACTAATTTAGTTTACAATAACGCAAATACTGATTTTCAATTGTTCTGCGTTTCTATTTATTCAATTATATACTACGCTGTTTATTTATTAATTGACAAACAATAACATAAATTCAAAATACTTATTGCATGTCACATTGATTACATTACTATAATACGTCATTAACTCAATACATTAATTGTTTAGTCATTTTTATATATGTATATTATTATTATTATTTACTGTTTCTAATTATTGAAATACTCATATATGGTATAAAAATATTTAGTATTTAATTTAAATAATATGTAATAAATAAATAATAGTGAGGGACGACTTCAATATCTACATTAAGATTGACTACCATCTTTTTTACACGACATTTATTTATTTGAGAATTTAAAAAAAAACAGTAAGTGATGTCTGAAATTGTTCACAAATTTAAATCAGCTATATGAGTAACACACGAAATATAATAAATATATCAATACATATATATATATATTGGTAAACAACACACGCATACACAGAACTGGGGCCAGACTGTTCGAGAAGCAATTTCGTTATTTTATGACCAGAAACTACCACGTAACATTATGTAAATATTTTTCGGGTCCAATCTGCACCGAAACGAAGGCATACAATTTAGGCGCCATATTGTCGCTATTGTGATGTAACGGCTGCGACAAATACGTGTACTGACATCATTATTATATTGTCATTAATACTATTATGGACATGTCTGTAATTTATTACTATTTATCTTTTATTTTAGTAAGTACTTATTTAATTTTTCTTCTTGTTGTCATTGTTATTGTTGCGGCTATCCCCATCGTCCAACTGCGACAACACAGCCTGGTTGTAACCCGCAAAAGCGATCAACTAATGAACATGGATCGCTGGCATGACGTCATAATGTAAATATTATAGAACCAGGCAAAGAATTCTAATTGAGGTAGTTAAATAAAGAAGTGACAACGGAACTAAATAGGTTTTAGTTTTAAGAGCTAAAAGCTATCAATACTATCCTAAAATTAAATGTCTAAAAAGGAAATTTAACTGGCGACATACGAAGATGGATTGTAATATCCGACCAATCTAAAAAGGTTCCACGAGAACACGACTTTTCCATTATAAGTTAACTAGACAGAAATTTCCATTACAAAATCTTATTTACATGCAAATCTATAACATGTATCTATCACTTTGAAAGCATGTTATTACCCATTTTTTCTTATTATTCGCAAATAATGTCAATAATTCTGATACATGGACATTTTTTTCCACACTGTCACAAAAAGAATATATTTTCTCTGAATTCACAATGTAACTTGTTACTAAGTTAAGCTATCCGGGACGATTGACTAGAAAATTGTTTTACTCCTGTAATAAATAAACTATTATAACATTTTTGTTGTTTATAATTGACAGTAACTATAATTATAAAAAAAACTAAGCGCCCACATATGCAGCAAAGGGCGTGAAGAGGTTAAAAATATTACAAGGCAATACAACTAAAATCGATCGATCACGGGTTTATAAAAAAAATGATTTCAAGTTCATAACCCAATTGAATATTTAAAGAGGCCCATAAAATTATTAACAATAATGATACCATATTAGCGTATGATATAGCTAATGTGTGGTATAAGAGGCAATACGATCTACTATAAAATAGTGTTAACAAGCGACAATCAGCTCCCCTATGTCGGTATGATGAAACATATTATATTATTTATATTATATATACAAACATATATAATACGTTTTTTAAAAAAAGAATTGTACAAATTAAAGACTAACTTGTAAAACGAACAAATTCTTCGTTTCTCCCGCAAAAGTTACGGCAACCCCGAGGGATACGTACGGACTGGTAGAGCATAAAGCTTGGGTAACTGCTCTGGCTGTCGAGAACAACCGTGCTAAATACAATTAATAAGGGAACGCCCCGACCACAAGGGAATATATGGCTTCGAAAAGGATATAAGTCTACTGAGGATCTCGTAAGTCGATCTTAGAAAGAGTTTTAACGTTTCAAGTTGATTGATTAATGATTTTATAAATATATATTGTTTGCATAGCTTTTTAGGAGCACTTAATTCTTGAATTAGTTAAATTACTATTAACTAATTTTAAATTCTTTATTGCAAATATATATATATATATATATATATATATATACATAGCTGGGCATTAACTCGTTAATCCGTTAATCGTTAATTAACGAAGTTAACATTTCGAGTAACGGATTAACTTTTAAGTTAACTTAAAAATTTGTTAACGGACTCGTTAACTTCCGTTAAATTTCCCAAAGTCCGTTAATCGTTAATCCAGCACAGGAACCGCACACGTCGCGCCCCGCTACGAAAAACACTATATACTTTTAGTACTTTGTGTACCGTCAGTGATAGTTTGCATCTGTACAGTGTGTGTATTTATAAAGAAAGAGTGTTCTGTGCATAATAAAACCATAATATCATGACTAAATTGGCAGTTAAATATTGTTCGTATCGTTTCGTCAAAGATATAAGTGGTCTATGTAGCAATTCGTCTAAATAACAATTGGTCATTACATGACTATCAAATCGTCTTAAAATTAGCTCGTCTAATTAGTGTTTCGTCCAGAACGCAACTAGTCTAACTTATTAAAATAAATTCTAAATCATAATCCAAATGAATGAAAAAACATTGTTTGTCAACATGCGTATAGGTATATACTCTAATAATTATACCCGTCCTTTTTTTTTGTTTCTAACCTGTTAACTTCCAGAACAAACAGTTTTTATAAGAAGATGCAATTTTTATCACGTGTTAAGATGTTAACGGTAACGTTAACGTTAACTTGCGTTAAATTTTCTGAAATGTAACGCTTTAACTTTTAACGAAGTTAACTTTTTCAGTAACGGATTAGCGATTAACGAAGTTAACTATTTGATTAACGGTGCCCAGCTATGTATATATACATATTTCACATAGGCGCGCTAAATGCTGTCGTGTGAGCGGTGACATTCGGTGCAATGAAAAAAAAACTAAATATACACAATAACAATAACATATACCTAAGTTAATTCTTTAGTAGAAAAGTTCTTTTGTTTACTAAATAAAAAATCAATACAGCACTTTCATCTAGCCGGCATAGTAAAAACGACCGCATTACGCAGACGTTTGCGTTATGGAAATGAAACGCATAAGAAGCACTATGCAAGCGTACAAGATAATGACGAAATGTCACCGTGAGCTTGAGCGTATGAAAATTCCTATTTTACCTTCTTAATCAGAATCGTTTAACCGTACAAGTAATAAAAATATACCACTCTAACGGCAAACACGCAAAAAACACATTTATATCTATTAAGCGATATTTACAAAGAGCATTAAGCCACTAAAAGCTATAGCTAACTACATATAATAAGTAGGAAAAATAACTTACAATCATTGATTCATAAATAAATTTTAAAAGCGTAGTTGGTGTGATGAACTAACACGAGTAGCTTCAGCTAGAGAAAGCTGTTGCCTGTTGATTGGTTGACGGTTGATTATCTAACACCCAATTAAACTGAAACTTTAGACCCGACTAACTACCAAATTGCATGACACCCCGCTAAACCTGCTATTGAAATCTAAACTCACTTTAATAAAATTAGAATTCCTCAAGAATTGAATTGTCAAATTAAATAAACAACAACGATCAACCCTTAATACTTCAACTACGAAAGATGCGATAGTAAACCGTTACAATATATTATTAGGACCTTGAAAAAGTTCTCGCTGTTTTTTTTTGTTTTATAAAAGTTTATTTAAAATATAAGGCTTACAATCACTTTACTCAAAGTATTGTCCATCATTAGAGACCACTTTCGCCCATCTTTCTGGCAGTAATTGAATCCCCTGTCGAAAAAACTATTCATCTTTTGATGCAATCCATGAATCGACCCATTTTTCGGTTTCTTCGAAATAATGGAAGCGTTGCTCGCTCAAACCATGCGCCATCGGCCGAAATAAGTGGTAATCGGAGGGGGCTATGTCCGGTGAATACAGCGGGTGGGGTAGAACTTCCCATTGAACCATTTCCAGGTAAGTTTGGACTAGTTCGCCATATAAGGAAATCACTTTGTCGTGTCTCTGCTCGTATAGTGGTCGGTTTTCTTTCAGAGCTCGACTCAAACGCATCAACTGAAGTCCTAACGCTTTTAAACTGTTAACGCATCTACTTACAATGTTTTCCCGAGCTTTACTAGCGCCTAACATGGATCTTGATCAAACAACGCCTCCAATTCAACGTCTTCAAACTTTCGTCAAAATCATAATTTTCAACCGCCTAAACCAGTCTCAACATGTCGTATTCGATAGAGCATTGTCTCAGCAACAATTCTGTGTGCTTGAGCTGCAGATTTCTTTTGAATAAAGCAGTGCAATAAAATTTCCCGCAAAAACACTTTATTTGACACAAAAGTAGACATTTTCACAGTAGGTAAACAAACACATTGTTGACACTGTCGTGAACTATATCTATACTATATTTGAGGCTACATATAGTACTACTTAGCTGATGCGTTACCGTACGAAATTCCATGCACAGAGTGCCGCTACGCCATCTTTTAAAAAACAGCGAGAACTTATTCAAGGTCCTAATAAATTAATTAGTACATGTTTGAGAATAATCTCAGACGTCATAGGGCCTAGGATCATATTAAGCTCAAGTCTATTTTGCACTTGGCTTTCCTATAACAATCTATGTTTGAGCAGCAGACTGGCATTCGTATTTAATCATAATGTATACATGAACTTAGCTTAATTTCTCTAGTCTAGTGTAGTTGTTCCTTTCATGTGTTGGTTTGTTAACTGTTTGTTTGTGTGTGTCTAAATAAATAAATACTAACCGCTTTGGTTACTAGGCGCGTTGGCAGCCAGAGCGTTGGTTATGACCCTGAGGTTATATCTATTTTGACAGTGCATGTATATCTTAATAATAAATTTACTCTAAACAACAACGAAATAGGATACCAATTAGTAGCCGCAGCTGATAGCCACATTAAATTCTGCTAGTTAATGTCGCACAACGTTTCTACCCTTAATAGGCTGAGATTTCGTAACTAGGGGGCTACTCAGGCGCACTTCGGACGAAAATATGGACGTTTCTTACCCAGGAGCACTTACGTAATCATTCACGAAATTACGGATTTGACAGCGACGTCACAACGGATAGGCCACACAATGCTTATTTTATGGACATTTGACAGGACTTTTTACGGGCTTATATGTCAACATTTACATAAACTATAGAAGTGACGGCCGTATCACGAAACTTCGGATATGTCTGAGTAGCCCCCCCTAGAACGGGACTAGTCTGTCAATCTGAACAATGCACATTCACCTTCGATTCACAGTTGCCTTCGCTCATAGATTGCACTCCAGCTTATTAACATCATAAGAAAGCCAATAACATGTCAGACTACTATGAACAAATATATATTCGATATTATTAAACCTCCTATGATAAGTAACGATTAATATAATATAACATAAACTTACGTTTACTAAAACAAAATAGTGTTACACCACCGGCATCTGAAACAAAATTGAATCAACATTTATTTATTAACTCGCCTAAATTGGCGCAGACGTATAATAAACTTAATATGATCCCGCTTTAGCGTAAGGGCAACAACCTACAGACGTGTTTACAGATCACGTCAAACTAACCAATAGAAACCCTTTATTATTACAAGCACTAGAAAACAAAGACATCCCATTGGTTCCTTTTCACGTCTCATTTCTGGTTTAATGACGCGTCTTATGTTTATTGAGGTACGATATATTTTTACAACATTTAAAACCGTTAGTTTTATTTTATCGGTATTTGTCTCGACAAGAAAAGTTCTAGCTAAAATAAAATATTAAAGTCAAGTTGTAACAAAACTTTTATTGAAACAAATCTATAATAAAATAAATTACAACTTCTAAAGCAATTTTAAAATAAAATCACAAAAATTAAGACACCTAAAATTATTTTCATCTTCTTAATATACCATAGTAATAATTTATTTTGCCCCACCCTGGCTCTGACCTGTAAGGTACCTAATCAAATCTAAAAAACTTAATTATCTAGGTACTAACTACAATACTTAATATCCGTAAGAAAGTTCACACTCGACAGTCGTCAGTCGACACAAAATAAATTGACCGGGGTAAGACCGCGGGTATAGTTTGCTAGTTACATATTATTTTAGACTGCTGCCCTACCCTGAGCCCATAGATGGCTACGCTCATGGACTACCCTAAAGGTTGACAAGTGAAGAATACTTTATAGCCTTATGTCCACCACGTATTTTTATATAAAAGATTTCCTAAAGATATGAATATAAAATAAATTTAAAAAATGTTTGACAAATGTTCTAATAAATTGTTGTTGTATCATACTCAATTAAAAAACTTTCATAATTTATAACACCTACTTACATTTATTATTAAAACTCCATTAAAAAATCTATTAGAAACCACAAATAATAAACAACATAAAAACAAAGGCCAACACAGAGCTAAAACTCGCGTAAAACTAGTCTACAGGCATTATAAAGCTTTACTAGAAAAAGAGCAATTAAAAATTCTAGCAAACTACATACTAAACATGGAGAGTCACGCAAACTCCAACCAATTATAACGTACTCGGAATACATAAATTCCTGGTAAAGTTGAATTACACCCGGTATGCAGTAAATTTTTCTTTACATATAAACATAGATTTAGATTTAAGCCTACGACTTACAACGCATTTGGTGAACGATTAACTCTCATAAAAATATTAGATGTAAATAACAGCGAGATAATCAGGCACAGTGGATGCGACTAATAGACTACGGCAGTTACTATTCTCTAACTCAAAATCAAAAATCTTTATTTCACATAGACCCCTATAGACTCTTGCGCATAGTCAGAATCTACGAAATTACAATAAACTCGCCATTCATAACCTGACTAATAACAACTAAACATGAGACTATCATATGCAAAAATAATTTAAAAAATATATTTATAACTTTATTTATTCAAATAACTTTAAACATATTAGTATAATTGCTACATGCTACGTGGAAATAGAGAAAAATTATAAAACTCTACGAAACATGCTACGAATGGCGTACCACTCGTAGCGTATAATATTACGTAACAAAGTTTAACTAACTCTATCAAATGTTGAAACAGGAAGCGTGTTGATTTACATAACTATTCACGACTTTATTTCTAACTAGATAGACAGTAGTGGTACGTGCATAAAAGTTACTCAACGTGTATATGTCAAAGGTTATTCGCATGATTTAACTAAGCTGCAAAACTTTCGAAACGTTTTTGAATTATTTAAGCATATTTTATTCTTTTTAAATATTTAAATAACAAAGTTCATTCTATTTAAAATTCAGAACGGGTTATTTTATATACAGATTTACAATTTAATAAAGAGTATATTTATTATACAGTTAAAAGTTTATTTTCATTCTAAAATAAACCTCATAATGTATGAAATTACTTAGTTACTTCCTACGCATTTGTTTTGTGATTTCACACAAGTCGAGATTTGCACGTCTTAAAAAACACATTAAACTTTGCGACAGTCTGGAAGGACTATAACCTTTATAATAGACACGTAGGATATACGACATATAATAAAAGATAAGACCGCAGTTTACGAAGGGAGAAAAACAAGTGACAAAATTAAAATGCAATGTTCTTAACTTCTGTGATATACAATATTTTAATTAACAATTAGATAATTTATAGGCAAGCTTCTATACATTAATAAACATATTTTACTAACACCATATTCCACTTATTAAATCTTTGGAAATTATAGCAAAAACCGACCCCACATTCATCTCCTAATCATGATCACTGCAACATAGCCGAAACATTTGGCGAGTTTAACGCTAAGTTAGTACATAAATTAAATACTTTTGTTTTATTTATCATAAATTAATGAAAAATTCCAACCTTCGTAGGAAGAGTAACGTTGCCTGACAGAAGTAAAATATTCATAAACTCTTGCAGTTCTCATAGAATATTTTGAGCAAGGACGCTTCAACAGAATCACGTCGCAAAACAGCAAGAATTATTTAGTGAAACAAATGTCCACAATTTAGATATCGTCGGAAACCCGCAGACATTGCAGCCCACTCCATACATCTAAGAGAAGGAGGGTAACCGAGGAGGCTCCGAGGCCCTCGTATATTCCAATAACGAAGGACAAGACTCTAATAACGCGACCCGACTAAGCTCCCAAAACGACACCTTCAAGTCGACTCAAGGAAACAACGTCACTTCCTCTCCTAACCTCAAATTCATAAAGCCGAAATTCCATTGCAGTATGGAATTCGTAGTAATAAATACGAAAACGGTACGGCACGTCCGGTGGAAGTTTTTAAGAGTAGACGACGTAGGTCGAATATTAGGCGAAGTTGTGTAATGGAAATTTGATAGCACGTGTCTTATGAAATTACGCAGAAAAGCTCTGTGACGAAATGTACCTGATCCAACCGTGAATATAAATAATTTCATTTTATCTTACGTGTATACCTTTTTGACAGGCAAAGGGGATCAGCGGGTATTATGATAATTTAATAACAAATATTTGTTTATTATTTTTTTTAATACATATAGATATTTAATACATTTAGTTCACCTTTTTATTAAAATTGAATGAAATGCTAGTTTATTAAACTACAATTTTATATATTTAGTTTGAAAGTAATTATGAAATTTCCATACTTCCTATTCCACAGGAGGCCTTACTCACTGCCGCCTTCAAGCAACAAGGGCGCAAAAAGCACTCCTGCGTTTATTTCATTTTGCTTTGAAATTTTTGCGTGTCTTTATACTACAGCTTCCAAACATTCTCACACACAACCCTTTTTTATTATTATATTAAATAAATAGTGCAAAATACGAACGAAAGTACGCATAAATTCATGTTCCAGCAAAAGCACTATGGCCATGTGATGTGATCATAATTAATGCTGACGTCAAACTATGATATAGTAAAGACTTTTATAGGATACACGTTGATTCTCTTTATCTTCTTTAATATAAATCTCAAGCGTAAGACTGTGTCACATTTTAGACAACGCCACCTATGGGTGAGTAGTACAAATATAATATTAAAACTGTATAACACACAAACACTATCAAAAATATTTTATTTCTATTTCTCTTCTTCTAGCGGAAGTTATATTTTACAGCCAAAATTTAAAGTTTAATTTTGCATTTTACGACACTCCCACGTAAATAAAAGTTGTAAGTAACGTTTCGTAGCCGGTTTTACGACACTGCAACATTGCAATTTTGAAAACACACACATTTCTAACTCTATTTAAATGTAATATGTATATTTAACAACATGTGATCAAATATACATATATAAGTACAAATAGTTTTTTAGAATTTAATATATCGATTGAAATTAAACTATAAGTTGCAATAAGCGGCCAAAAGAAAATTTTTATACAAAAAACATACGATATATTCCACCTGACATTTTACTGAATACACTCAATGAGGCAACTGCTTTAGCCAGACTGAGAGAGTCGCGACTGTGACTGCTATCACATTCGCTATAACAACTGTTTGTAAATTAAATAGAGCAAGAAGATAAAACAACTGTCAATTAGTGAGCACATATAAACCCCCAAACGACAGATTGAGGTCACTTCATTAAAGAAGAAGAAATAACAGCTTAGATGAGAAACAGAGATAAGAATTAAAAGTCGTCAATAACGGGATTTAAATCTCCATAAACCACCGTATTCACAAAACACAAAACTTTTGTTTCAATTCATACGTCTGGGTGTACAATATGATATTACAAAAGAGATAGGGGAGACGGAGACAAGATTATTTGAGAACAATAGGCCTGATGTAGCTCTCAAGTATACACATGTGTTCTATACGAGTAAAAATGTCTAGTTTAAAATACATAAATTCATGTAATAAGATAATTAACGTGTATTAAATCATTTCGCTTAAAAATTCACTCCAATACAATAGCGAGATTATTTTAATTTTTACTAAAACTACTTTTATTTATTCCTCATAAACTTTTCTACTCTTTGACACTCCCAATTTTTCTCCTATCTCCAGATAACTTCGTCCAGGTGTCATCACAAACACGTTTAGGTCCCAAGTCAAGAATCTCAGTAAGTGTAAAAATCGTTCTACAATTATAAAATAATATAAATGATATATTGCTGGGCCCTGTTAATATAATCGGAACTAGCATTTTGCTAATGTTGTTTTTTTTTGTCGAAATACCTTCAAAATATCTGTAATTAAGTAGCACAGTGCATATTAGTTTCAGTTCATTTTAAAAGTTATATTCCTCATTTTGCATACTATTAAAGCAGACAATCTCTAAATAGGCAGTACTGCGTCAAACTCGAGCGCGTCTAGGCTCATCTTTTCATTCTGATCCTACGCTATTGTTACCGAACACGATACTGAAGCTTCACATATGGGTATATCCATAGCTGGGCACCGTTAATCAAATAGTTAACTTCGTTAATCGCTAATCCGTTACTGAAAAAGTTAACTTCGTTAAAAGTTAAAGCGTTACATTTCAGAAAATTTAACGCAAGTTAACGTTAACGTTAACGTTAACATCTTAACACGTGATAAAAATTGCATCTTCTTATAAAAACTGTTTGTTCTGGAAGTTAACAGGTTAGAAACAAAAAAAAGGACGGGTATAATTATTAGAGTATAAACCTATACGCATGTTGACAAACAATGTTTTTTCATTCATTTGGATTATGATTTAGAATTTATTTTAATAAGTTAGACTAGTTGCGTTCTAGACGAAACACTAATTAGACGAGCTAGTTTTAAGTCGATTTGATAGTCATGTAATGACCAATTGTTATTTAGACGAATTGCTACATAGACCACTTATCTTTGACGAAACGATACGATACTAACGCGTCCAATTTATCTGTCAATTTAGCCGTGATATTATGGTTTTATTATGCACAGAACACTTTTTCTTTATAAATACACACATTGTGCAGATGCAAACTATCACTGACAGTATACAAAGTACTAAAAGTATGTAGTGTTTTTCGCGGCGGGGCGCGGTGTGTGCGGTACCTGTGCTGGATTAACGATTAACGGACTTTGGGAAATTTAACGGAAGTTAACGAGTCCGTTAACAAATTTTTAAGTTAACTTAAAAGTTAATCCGTTACTTGAAATGTTAACTTCGTTAATTAACGATTAACGGATTAACGAGTTAATGCCCAGCTATGGGTATATCCATAAGCATTAATAAGACGCTTGTTTCAAGACAGATGTAAGATAATAAACCAGATTTTCTTCTTCTTCTTCTATTAATGACTTCAGATACATATTAAAGACAATTCTGCCAATGTCGTGTATTCGGGTAACAGCCCAATTCACACGTAAAACCCTCACGTCAAAAAAATAACCAGATTTTTATAGATTTTGATATATATCAAATGACAAAAACCTAAAATCTTCTTAATTTGTAGACAACTTGGTATTTGCAATCGCTAATTTCTTTATTATTTATTTATTTCGTCTACCAACAAAATTACAAGTAACACATGATACGATACAAACGACCGCTATTATTAGAAACTAAATGAAATTTCCATTATAAGGTCCTAGCCTATAGAAAACTATGCCCTAGATAGTGAAGACAATGTAAGAAGAGTTAGAATTACTGAGCATAATAAATCTAAATCTTTAGCTGATTAAGCAATTACGCCCTATGTCTACCGGTACAAGAGACAAATTTTGTGTCCTGAAATTATTTGACTTTTCAGAAAGGGAACAAGGGTATATTTGTTGTTTTTTTTGTTGAAAGTTCCATTTACCACTTATAGTACTAAAAACTACAGAGTATCATATAAAATAACCCAGAAAGGGGGTCAATAAGTTAGACATCCTGACACCCCATCGCATCGTAAGTGCATTCACCGTGTTTATCGCGTGTGGCGCCGTCCCGACCCGCACCAACACGAAAGTGCTACGCCCGCCTCGTTGCGGCTCTTACGGTGACCATGAGGACTACTGCCCGTGTTAGATATGTTCTTTAAAAATTGTATAGTAAAAAATGTATTGATAATAATAATAATAATCAATGCATATGTATGTATTATATATATAGACATACCTCGTGAGTACAGGAGAAAGGTTGACTCAAACTTTATAAACCCAGTCCCAAAAAACCCTTCTTACTTCTTTTTTTAAAAATACTATAATATTTAATAAATATCAATATTTATAAATACGTATTACAAATAAATGTTTCTCTCGACCCGGAATCGAATCCTGAGCGTAACCGGTTGACGCGATAGCCACTACTCTTCGATGGGCGTCGATTATATGTTGTAGGTAACTTGTTAAATAAAAGAAAAATCTATTTTTTTAGTTTTAGTTATAGAAATTAGTTTTTTAAATCTTAGCTTAATATATAATATCCCATTCTTTCAGCTTGTTTTGAATAAATCTAGATCGCATCACTGATAAGTATTTACACAAATAAACAAAACGTTATCAAAACAACTATGATGAAAGTCTATCACAAACATAAGTGAATCTATAAAATAACATATCCTATGTTTCACAAAAAAAAGTTGGCTAACCTATCTAAGCCTGGACCTACACTATTAAACAGTAGTTAGGAAAATTACACTTACATAATTTACACAATTCAAAGTAAAACGAAAACGTGGCATACGACTTTAGATACATCACTGGCATAGATAAGTCTATGTTTTCCCCAGTGGGATATAGAAGCAAATTTATGCAGTATAGAGTTACCAATGAGTAAAAATAAACAAATGAATTGCCTAGAACCTAGTGTTATTATTGTAGTATGTGTGTGTAATATGTGTATGTAGTATGTAGTATAGTAGTATATACTTAATGTGTTTCCAATTTTAAATTTTACTGACATCTTTAGCAATCACAATAATTGCATGTGATGTCATTTATTGCTTTACTCATTTGATAGATGATAGATAATACATAAAATAAAGCTTTTAAAGGTATGATAAGGTGTTCTATTATTACCATTAAAGCCTTTCTAAAGAGACTTACACATATACAATAAAATGCATTACTTTTAATTCTTGCTTAAATTAACAGTAACTTGCAAATACCTATGTAAAAAAATATCTTTTTTTTCTTAAATTTCTTTTGTTCTTGTTTTTTTTTTATTTTGATTGACTATGTTATAAAATCTTAATTATGTATTCATGTATTATCAAGTCTTTAAACATCTTGAGCATGCTGTCCCATCATATAATTAATATTTCATTTAGTTATAATAGAGGTCCTTTTTAAAATATATTGTATTGATGTTATTTTATAGGGAGGCTTTATAAATAAATAAATATGTCCAATAGGATATTTATAGAGGACATACTACCATAGGCATAAGACAATAAGGTTTTCTTAAAACAATTGAATACCCAAACCCAAAACATATATCTATTTTTTTAAAAAATATATAGTAATATCAATATTTACAATTTGTTTTGGGAGAATGATTAACTAGTAACCTAAATTTAAGAGACAGGTATAAGCAGGCACCTGTACATGCAAATAAATGTCAATGAATATTCTCCCAAAATTTATAACATTTCTTTATTCATATTTAGTTTAAAACTACTGGGACTAATACAGTTGTTTATTTAAAGAAGAAAATACAAATAATATAAATAAATAAAAAAATTTGAACCACAATAATGGTATATATATTCATTATGAGCTTAGTTTTAATTCTAGAATTAGGAAAATTAGTTAATTAAGTAAATCTTCAATGAATATAGTCTTTTTTACAAAAAATATTAACGCTAGTGCAAAAAATCGAATTAAATTGTACATTAGTGCCGTGTTACAATACAGAATTCAATCAAACACGTTTGTAAACTGAAATACAGACCTTCAAGCACGAATACCTCTGATATTGCGAAACAAAGTTAAACTAAATTATAATTACATTCTTTATATTAGATCCCATATTTATTTCAAATGTGATATATGTTCAAATGTCAGATTGTTTTAAACGCTCATAAAAAGGTTACTATCCGTGGAAAACCTACCCCTAAAGAAAAATCGATAAAACGACCCAGCTTCAAGGATGTTTAACTATAATCACACTTCACTTAAAAACTAAACTTACTTCGGGAGTAGAAGTATCAAAAGTTTTCACCACTCATACAGTTTTTATTTGTGTATCTCTTATTTAATAATTAAAATTCACTCCACTTATTTCCCGTCACCCTCGGACTGCCCACGGCCACAACAAAAGTTAGAATTGACTTTAGTGACAGATGAATTGACAAGTTTGAGTTTCTTCTTCAGTTTCATGCTCGTACATTGTACATTAGTCAGATTGCAAGGGTAAAGAAATAACATAATCCTGAATTTCGTTTTAGCTGCCGCTCAAATACACGATATTGACAAAATTATTTTCATTAAACATCTATAATATGTATAAAGTCTTGCTATGCAAAATTTTAATAAAACAAAAACAAAAATCACTTATCACCAGTTTGCTTAAGCTGTTAAGACGTGCTATGTCACTATCATTTATGATCCTGTTTAGTCTATGTAGCATATATTATAATTATTGTGATAAAAAACCTAACTTGACGAAAACAAAAAGGAAAATTAAATAGTTTTTAATAAATAATTCACATAATTATAGTACTGAGTAAATATTCTTCATTCTCAACTTAATCTCTGTACTAAATTCTTGAATGCATTTTCAAGGCATTGCTTGTTTCTTCACAGCTGAGAACGAGCCGTGACTTCTGAAAATATATCACATAAGTCCCTGGTCCTGGGAAGGTAAATAATAATAAAAAACCTTCAAATAAAACAAATTTAATAATTAAAAATAAAAGATCTAAAGTATTGCTTCAAAAATTGTAAAAGCTTCGCCTAAACTGTAATAATGTTAACAAATGCTTGATTAACGTGCTATGGATATACATATATAGTTTATAATGTATATATATTTTACTTATGTGCTGCCTCATATCTCTGAGAGATATCTTTCCAATTTGCGACGTCGAATATAGCTTTAACGTAATCAGGTCGAACATTCTTGTATTGTAAGTAATAAGCATGCTCCCAAACATCGATGCCAAAGAGTGGAATCAACCCTGAAATCAAAGATGGTCCATTAGTTGAACATGATCCATTATAAAAATTCCATAAATATTAAAATTAGTAGTACCAATAAAAATAAAACCTACTATTATTACAAATGTTAATATATTCAATATAATATAATTACCAGTAGTAGGCTCCAAAGGATCCTGATTCTGACAAGTAGCAATCTGGAGCCTCTTCGCTTGCTTGTTGTAAGCCAACCAGCCCCAACCAGAGCCCTGAACACCGACTGTGGCTGCGGTCAATTGATTCTTCATGTTGTCCAATGAGCTAAAATCTCTGGAAAAATATGTGGTGATAAGTATCATAATAAATTATGAAGAGACGTTAAATAAAAAAAAATACACTTTAACTACCAAAGACCAGAAAAATCAGTCATAATCCAATCGAAATCGTAAAGCTGATACGAGGAAAGATACCAATCTGGAGAAAGGGAAAAAGTTGGTGAAAAGTGTGATATACCTATCCCAGACAAATATGAGAGCATAGGAGAGAAAATGCAAATAAAGAATGCGAATGCAAAAGACAAATGAAACAAAAGAGAATACCAGGAAGAGACATCCTAAGACCTGTATGAATCAGATTGGTGACCAAATTATAAAACATCTGAACAAAAATAAACCAAACTGCATGTATAAAAAGAAAAATGAAACTAGTCAAGGAGAACCCTACTGTCATAATCTCTGCCTAC
Organism: Tineola bisselliella; assembly: GCA_028551675.1. Taxonomy (NCBI): domain Eukaryota; kingdom Metazoa; phylum Arthropoda; class Insecta; order Lepidoptera; family Tineidae; genus Tineola; species Tineola bisselliella. Next base: position 45,398 of record JAPWLS010000899.1, on the reverse strand, counting down.
GCTGGAAAGGAACTCAGTAGCAGCTCATAACTATGCTTATCTTTTTAATATAAGGTACAAAATGTTTATTTTTACCAAAAGACGTCATAAGAGGTGACAAATGTTTTCTCTTTCAACTGATAATTTCAGCAATTAATGCATTGTTTATGTTTTAATAAAGAGTAAAGGTCGCACAAACAGGATTATTGCAACATGCATGAGCTTATTTATTAACTCCAATGACACACAATGACAATTTGGGGTCATCATTCACTTCATATGCCACTGAAGATTTTAACAAATTAATAATAGTAACACTTTATTGCACTTCGCACATATACATGAGAAAATATTGAACAAAAGGCAGCCTTATCACTTAATAATGATCTCTAACAGGCAGCCCTCCTTAGTGTAGTAGACCGGGAACTAAATAGTACCTATAGATTGCTTATTTGTGTCTTACAGTAACATTGCCCAAGGTCGAGGTGTCATTATCACACGAGTAGTGTGAGGCCATCTACCCCAATAAAAGAAATAATCTCTTGTCAGGTTGTCAGAATTGGCAAAATGGTATTTATTAGATATCCGAACCTAAGGTTCAATATGATTATCTTAAGTTATTGGAGGCTAAACATAATATTTTTGCGAATTACAAAATAAAAACATAATTACTGTTCAATAGCTTTCAAAAGTTCAGCTGAAGGTTCGCCACCATTGGGAGAAAGATTTTGCCAGAAGATAGTATGGTTGATGTGACCTCCACCATTAAACTTGAGTGCTGGAGCCAGACTGATGACAGTTGAGATGTCACCTGTAATAATATTGCCACAAAATGAATTATTAATAATGTTTCTGGATTTTAATTCTTAAAATCCAGAAACATTACAGCTAGTAAAAATTAGCACTACATATGGCTTGGGTTTTGAAGATTGCAATTTCATTATAAGCATAATGCTATGAAGGTGATTTGAATAAATTTATAACATTATTTGATTTATACACTTAAACTAAGATCCACTATCCATGTCGTGGTACAAACAGGAATCCCAACTTATACTAGCATCTTACTACCTACTTTTACTAATAAACAATTACATCATTTTTCAAGGACATCTATTTTTAAACTAATGTAAAGTCATTTTTATCTGTTTTTAAAACAAATGAAATATATTTTCATATGATATTAGATTTAAATTCTTTAACACTAGAAAGACCAACACCGTCAATTGGACGGCACGGCGATTTCATTCTTAAATATTTTACAAACTATGTTTTTGTTTCTTTTCGTACTTTATTACTTTTCCTAATTTGTTATTGTCAGCTTAAATCCATATAAAAACCATTATTATATTTGTGGTATATGAGATTCCTTTACGTCAATGTGACGGCAGCGATATTCTTATAGTAAACAAAATTGACGGCTGCGATCTTTAAAGGTATAGTATGCAGCCCGACACTTCTAGTGTTAAAGCATTCCAAACACACTAATGTACATTATAAATATTATATTTTTAATGAAATAAAATTACCTTTAGATTGGGCCGCTGCTAGTTTTTCTTCAGCAGCATTGAGATTGTTAACGTAGGTCTGATGGTGCTTGCTGTGATGAATATTCATAATCTCCCGGCTGACCACCGGCTCCAATGCGTTGTATTCATACGGCAGCTGGGGTAGAGAATGCTTCTGACGGGAAGCACCTGCTACACGCCTAATAAATAATAATTTTAAATTAAATAATACATGTTACATATTTAATAAAAAAAATATAGTAGAAATGTATAATTACATTAAATTAGAAACAGCCCGCGACGAAAACATTTCAGTGTTTACTCACAGAAGAACCGCAAAACAATCCTTGAAGTTTGGGATTGGGCTATTGCTTTACTTACGCAATTATATTATTGATTTACCGACTTATCGCTTGCGGCGATTCGCAAAATTATGCAACGAAATAAAAATATTCCCATCCAACTTGACATCGGTGAAGTTCAGTGTTGCTATGTTTTAAATTCATTATCCCACCACATATATAAATAATTTTTAAAAGGAAGTTTGTATAAGTTCTTCTTATAAATAATCTTTAATTTGAATTAAATTTAATTAGTAACATTTATTTAATGAATAATATTACACGCTACTCATGTATATAACCAATAATAATTTGAACAAACTAAGACGTATATTTATATTTTTAAATCTAACAACATTGGCCAATGTTTTCATTTTTTTACAAGTTTACCTTCGGTGTCTGTTCGTGCGGGCGCAAATTAGTATTTCTTGTGTGCGCAATACTTACGTTGGGAGCGAGTACGTGCAGTGTTTGTGATATTTACATTTTTAAATAAAGAAAATTGTAAACAGCCACGTCTTGACACCAATGTTCAGTTCTAAATAATATTGTATACTCTATTGTGTAAATATAACTGGGATTGTTAATTTTAAAATTGTGTTTGGTCGGGCAGAGACATGTGTTGACCGACAGTGCGTGAACGAAGTGTTAGTGCGTTTTGTTTATTTATAGACTGCCGCATCTTGCAGCCATGTAATAAGCCGTAAAATGACTCAATTAGATACTGCAATACATCTCGTGGCCGGAGGGTAAGCTTTTTGTTACATTTTGCTTTATATTTTTATGAATTTATTAATATACTAAGGTCAACACGCACGCATGATTTATAAATGTATGGGTTCTAAAATAAGTTTGCAGTATTGATTGGTTTGTAGAAGTAATTACTAAAATAACCTCTAAATTTCACAATGTTTACATAACATCATGGTGGCTGAAAGTATATAAAAATAACTTTGAATCTATCTCTAAAGTAATTCGTCATTTTCTCTTGTAGTAGATTAATGGTGTAAACACTTATGTTTGTTTATGGCTTATAATTACAAAGTTTTATTCTTCATCAGAATATTTTCCATTCCCATTCTTATCTTATTAAATTGAATATTAGTTTTATATTTTTTAAGTACACAAAATATATAAAAACTGTAAAACAAATGACTTATTAATATAAAATAAAAATGCCCTGTTGAAATTGCATGCATATGCCAATACTTAAGTCTTACCCAGTTAAATTTAACATATTTATTGCCTTTGCTAATTAAATATAAGAATCTAATTGTTTTTTATTCCTGTTTTACAAGGAAAAGAGGCCAAGGAGATGCTTAAATGAATATAACAAGAACTTATCAGTTTTAATATTACATATTTAATGTTATGTGTGACACCAGTTAAACAGAGGTCCCAGGTTCAATTCCTAATAGGGATAAATATGATGTTATGGAAAAAGTAGGCATATGTTACGAATCTGAGCGTTTTTTCGCTTGTACTGCTCTGATATTTGTGTTGGTATTTCACCATAGCTTCTAAAGACACCATTAGTGTGTCACATTGTAGGCTTGTTTCCCTTTAACCTGAAAATATTACATATATCTTGAAAGTGGAATAAGAGATGTGTTGAGGTTATATGGAAAGCATGGTGAAAGGAGATTAAATAACCAGATTTGTCACTAAAAAGTGGATGATAATATTAACTGTCTGTACACAAAGATTCAAATTAGTACCAATGTGTAGACATGAATAGAATAATAGATGCGTCCAAAGCAATGTCAATATATTATATACGTTAACACTCTAAGATCTACCTACTTGGAAGATTATTAAAATAAGAAATCAATTCACAGTGTTGCTGGGACAGCGGGAGCTGTAGTCACATGTCCGTTAGAAGTAGTGAAGACACGTCTCCAATCATCAAAAGGTGTGGGAGTACCTCCAACACAACCACCTCCAGGCAGTGATGCGTCTAACTCACGAAGAGTCTGCTCCAAGATACCCAAGCATCAGGTGAGGGTGCTGATAAACATTCACACAAATTGACTCATTTCACAGTCTCATTGAGGTAGGCAGAGATAGTGGAACAATAAACAATGTTAAAAATAAGAATAAATCTAGAAAAATCTGGAATGTATGTAGGTCATACAGTGGTATTTTAGTTTTTATTATCTAAATAGAATGGACTAGAAGTGTAAACTAATTTTTTCGTTGTTCTAGATCTGACTTTTTTTAGTTTATCATTTGTGAAATAATTTAAGTCTAAATACCTAAATAACCATTTTATGTTTTTACATCATTAGTCACATCTGTTAGATGTAGACAAGGGCTTAGTGTATAAACCTTTATAAAACACAAGACCTAATTTAATCAAAACTAAATATTGTTTCCTTAACACTTGAAGAACGCGTAAGAAATACTTACTTGAACTATCCAAATGTTAAGTTAAACTGTTTTGAAATTAATAAATTTCGGAGTTACTTTTGGTATATATAGTAATATTTGTAGTGTTAATTCCTGTAATCATTCAACTATTGTTTTAATGTAAGCTACGAACTTCCTAAGCATCTAGATTGTTTCAAATCACTTTATTTCACATACCACTTATCCTACCGTTAAAACTACCTTAATTTACAATCAGACCTTAAATTAGAGTTACTGGACATGCGTATTCACTTATATATTTCTTTGTAATACCAATAAAATTCCACTATGCCAAACCTAAGTTTGGTACAAGTCTCAGGAGTCAGTTTTTGGTAGGTAATTCAAATTAATACTGTAGGTAAAATAAATTGATAATCAGCGGGCAAATGGTAGACAAATCATAACAATAACGCGCGTCATATTTTGTGTATATTTAAAACTTTAAAACAATATCACTCGATTTGTTAATTTCCTGAGCAAATATTTTCATTTTCTTATCGTTCACGATGTTTGCACACTTTAAACGAGTGGCATTTTGTAACATCTATTATTTTATAAAACATAAGTTAACTTTCAATGTTCAGTTCCGATGACTATAAAATGCCTACATGTAAGCTGTATGTCTATCTTCTAGGATGAATGAATCTCTCAGATAATTTATAAATAAAAGAACAATTGGTAATTAATTAGAAAATGTATTGTCTAAGCAAATTAAAAGCCTTGCTATTGGGTTTATTTTATTTATATTTGTTCTAACATTTAAAAAAAAAATTGTAGTTTTAAGGAAACCAATTTTCTATAAAATTCCCAGTTTACGAGCGACGTTAACGAATTGTAGCAGAAGCTTTAGTTGTAGTCAAAACAATCTCTGATAACAAAAACAATAAAGGATTTTTTTTATCAAAAAATTCCATTCGAAAAATCTTGATTAAACTAGAAAACTTAGGTATTAATTTCTATATGTTATTTTTTATTATGTATTTATTATTATTGACTTGAGTCTAACAAGCTAGTAATTAGATAGTATTGGGTTCTTATCTTGATAATATAAATCTTATTTATATGTACAATGTTACTTATGTATTAAAAAACAGATGACTGTCACGGAGATAGTCTAACATACAGAACACTGAATAAATACTAGCCGTCTAGACTCCAGATCATAAAAAATACCCGAAGCCATCGAGTTTAATATACTAGAGAAGCCAGTCGTGTTATCTTAATTTGGTCGCGAGAATGATTTAATAAATCGGTAACTAACTTTGACGTTTACTTTTGTTTTATCGTTATAGTATGTTATAAAGAAAAATCTAATAATTTATTGGAGAAGCTTGTCAAACGAAATTTATGCTTAATTAATTACAATTGCATAAGCATCAATTAGATATTTTCATAGAGCAAGAACTTTATTCATAGTGTCTTCTCAATATAATAAACTAAAGAAAAATAAGCACTATTGTTAATAGGTATATGAAACTGGTAATCTTAATAAATTGCATCGACATATGAATACTGCGCAGTAATAAATTATCACCTCGTATTGAAGTACAAGGTGATGAATACACCTATTTTTAAAATTGCTAAACTTCGCCATAATAAATTCATTTCAAAGGGTATTAAACTCGTCTTAATATACAAGTTGTTTTTTTAAAAAACTTATTCGTAGTCTAAAGAATAGTAGGTAGTAAATATACAGTATAATCCTGTTTCATATAGGTATAATTAGCAAATGGTTAGGTTGTGATGTGCACATGAACAGCTGTCTTACTTTGCTGCAAGCTCAATCCTGAACGTTTGTGTTATACATGCTCGTGGTACTAAGAGCACGAGTGAATATTTTTATAAATGGCGTTGGGAAGCTTTTGCCGATGGTACATCTACTTATAGCCAATTATTTAACATAGTAAATGACGTTAATAAATAAATAGTTAGACTTGACGTGCGTATAATGACATGAAATAATAACAGCAATTGAAATAAAACTGCATTGAAGCAATATAAATACTATAGAGAAGACGTTAGCGACAAAGTTTTGTTACATTACGAGTCATATATTGTTGGCACTACTTCATTTGTCTCCGTTTATGAGCAAAAGTAGTCTAGTCCGTAGTACATTAGATTTTGCACAGAATTTGTTTGGCATAACTCCTCTATTATATTTAACTGAATGCAAATATGTTGTTTTTGTGCTACGTAAGTGCATAGTAAGCAGTTATCTTTTTCATTATTATTATTTAATATCTATACTAATCTAGTGTTTATTGTATATACATATGTACTGAGCGACCAAAGTACAATGTTCACATATAAATAACAAAGTTATATTTGCACGTATGCGTCGTGTTTGAAACATATTGTATAAGAATCACGTAGAATGGGAGATATGTATTATATTTTCTTTAGATACTTTTCAATAAAATTGATTTGATATTTAAAAAAATATTTAATTAGCTGGGATGATAGTTTAGTATATTCAGATCTTCTTCGCGACTACATAGCGCTTAGTAATAGGTAGGTACATACGTCTATCTATTGTGTTTTATATTTAATCAACTGAGTTAGGTTAGGTTTGATATTACAGATGATATATAACATATATAAAAGATATGTTATGGTGGAAGGAGCGCAGATCTGTGAGGAATTGTCGATTATTAAAAATAGTAATAAAAATAATTCCAAATTTAAATATGAATTGAAGAAACGTATAATGGGTCTGAGTGCCTTGTAATGGTGTTGTAAATATTCTAGTATAATACGATATATTTAGTTTGTGTAAGTTATGTTTATTTATAAATTTTAAATAAGCATCTCAATAATAATAATTCTTATTGTGTAAATAAATATCTTAAACCTTAATATATAAAAAAACAAGTACACTTAAAGCCAATAATAGCAAAAATCGCATGTTACATTACATTACACTACATATACTATAAACATGGTCATTAACTAATTATCATTAATTAAACTAGCACTTTGCAGTTAACTGTGATTCTATTAATAGTTTATGCATTATATAATAAGTGGTTGGTATGCGAGAGTAGTTAATAATGTCGTTGCAATAAGCGCGGATGTCCTTTGCAACTTTAAAAGAACATAAGTTGAAGGTCGAATATGATTATTTGTTCTTCATACTCGTACCGATGCGTATTTGTATTCGACTTTTTACGTTTCTAATATTGCCAATTGAGTTTAACATAATTTTAAATGTCGTGGTGATAATTTCACGTAATAGAAAAATATTAGAGAGGAAACAACGTTATTGCCAGAACTACCAACAGGTCGATACGACCGGTTTCAAAAATTCTTCACTAGACTTTTATGTAAAACCTTATTCGTTATTTTTTGCAAATGATTCTCTTTTTTACAATTCTATAATAAATTTATTGGTCTTTACAAGCACGTCATTTTGACTGGTTGTTAAAAATGTTAAAAATAGGTCATATTAACCGGCTGGTAGTTCTAGTGTTAAATGCAATAAAGAAGATGATAGGAACGATGTTGTTGCGCTTACGTTATTAGCCCAGTTTATAGCTACGATTCGTTTCGTTAATCGAAAGCGCCCTACGTAAATATTGCAAATAAATATTCTAATTTTACGTTTATTTTTATTTAAAATATCTAACAATGTTTTTTTTATGAAATGTAGTTTTAAAAAAATCTTTCATTCTGTCATTTGTTTTACAAGCAAAAGTTTTTTTTTCTTTAGCTTTCTTCACGTGTTTTCTCTAATATATTTAACTCAATGGTTTTAACTAAATGGAACTACTAAATAAATATCTCGTTAAGATATTCAGTTCTTGGTTTTTTTGACATGATTTTCAGTTGTGAAATCAGAGTATGACGCAATATTGTACGAGTGCCATAGCAACGTGATTTTGGCATTGTATTTTATGCGAGAAAATTAATGAAAGCTTTATATTTGATTTTTTTTTAAATTTCAAAGAATCAATTGTTTTATGTGAGCACACTCACCTTAGAAACCACAACATAAAGAGTGGTAGGCAGACTGATGTTGGGCATTAGTCCAGTATGCCGTCCTGGGGAAGTACCACCACTTTCAAGCGGAACACCCCTGGAGTGACCTAGTCGCGTTTCGGAATCAACTTGGGGATAACGAGAGGAGTGTGCTTTGTTAATTTGGATAGAGCACATCTTCAAGCCAACATAGTGGGGTCGACTGTTGCACGCGGACATCTGTCTGTGGTAACAGTTGTCTATGCTCATGGACCGCACTCTAGCTTAACATGGGACGGAATGTGGGCTGGGTGTGGGCTGGGCTAATAAAAAAAAAATTAAAAAACAACGTTAAGTATGAGTTTTAGTCGTTAACAAGAATTGTACATTGTAGCTACAAATAGAACGGTTTCGGGGATTATTGTATGAAGAAATGACAGTTGTAATTACAATGTTACTATTCTTGCCATCTAGTATAAGTCATATAGAACTTATTTTAGAGTAATATAACCCCTTTGCATAGTGTATGAAACCAGAATTATTGTATTAGCAAATATATATGTACATAGATCTAATTATGTTTAGATATACATCCCTTGTAGTATATACACAGTATGGCGTCTGGTATATTTGAATACCTACTCATATATTTAAGATAACTATTACAGCTATGCAATGAAGCAATCGAATGTTGGATTAAAGCCAATTTTAATAGTATCGCGTCAACAAATTATTGATTTATTTACGCACAATAAATTCATATCTTAGTGACGAATGGAATAAGCCTCATGGGAGTCGTTTTGAGGTTCATTTATTCATGTGCATGCTACGCCAACAATAATCATTTAAAATAATAAATGTCAGTTATTAAATAATAAATTATAATTATTTTCATTAATAAACTCATTGTCTGTCTTTGCCGTATGTAGCTAATAATTTGGAAATAATTAGCGAATACAAATTTACTAAGGAAAAAATTGGCAATGTCTTGTTATTAAATTTGACTCATACATACATAGATAGACTGATCAATAAACAGTTTGTTCAATAATGTATTAATTAATCATAGGCAATATTCTTCTTCTTCTTCTTTTATTAAGCTTCAGATATTTATTAAAAACAATTCTGCCAAAGTCGAGTGTTCAGACAGCAGCCTAATAAGAAATCATCAAATTTTAATTTACACGTAATTTACCCTCATGTCAAAAAGCCTATAAAGTAATATTTTTAATTAAAATCCACAGGTAATATTGTGTTTTGTTTTTATCGAACAGGCTGCAAGAAGCTACAAGAATGAATTCAATGGTTTTCTAATATGTGTTTAATAATTATTGTGATAATCAATATTTTTAAATATGGATTTATTTTGACGGACTAACGTTTGTTAAGGTCTGTCTAATTTTGTTGATATAGCTTCAACGAAATGCTAATATAATTTGTGCCCATTCCAACTTGATAAATTAGCCATGGAACCAATCCAATTTATCTTTCGATGCTAAATCAATCACTCGTTTTACACGTCTGCTATCAAAACATGTCTATATTAAGGACGAAGTTCAATATTCAAGTTTATTTGCTTTCCTATATTATTTGTTTAGATGTATTTTAAAATACGCGGAAAAGTCATTCAAAAATTAGACAGATATTTAATAATTAATTCAGTTCTTTTAAAACGATTTTTTTAAAAGAGCAAGGAATATTTCAACACAAGTTTTACGGCTTCCGTACATGTTTTAACAAAACATTTAATATGATGAAATAATAACAAATTACATAATTCAATTCTTTCTTATAAACGATTTTTCTTTATAACTTGACCCAAAAAATGACTTAAAGACTGCCTTAAAACATTTTAACGTTGGATTAACAGCTGATTGCGTTACCAACACTTCGAATAACCTGAAGAAAACATGAAATAGTATAGTATAGAAACGTTTCGTGTATTATTTTTATGTTAGTGTACAAAGGTATACATATAGTACATTTTATATGAAAACAGAACAGACAATAGAAAAAACCCGTCGCAGTAACTCAATTGCAATTACATTTGTAGGAATTCTTTAACCAATCGTGTGGCTGTATCCTCATACCTACTATAATATTTAATTAATTTATTAGGTCAGTCCAAAAGTGCGTGCGCAATTACACCATTAAAAAATTTCGCCAAAATGCGCACGTACTTTTAGACTGACCTGATATGTTCTCTCATTTTGTGCAGTCAGCTGTGTGGAAGCATTTATCACACGTTATGGTAAATTATATTCTTTATTAGCCGGCAGGCGTTAGAATGTAGCACACCCCTTATAAGTTTAAGTTAAATTTACTGAGAGAAGACATGTTAATCAATATTTGTGCGAAATTCAATAGCCCATAAACAGCGCACGTTACATTTTTTTTTTTTTTTGTAAACCATGTAAGGCACTTAATTTGAATACATATTTTGTATTACTGTCTTAAATTTCGTAAATATTGGGTTGACTACTTAACAAAGTTCATTACGGAGTGAATTTTGAATATACTAGCTCTACTGCATTGATAGTTGTGGAAGGAAGGGCTTTTGATTTAGAACAACAGTAATAAATATTGGTCCGCTGTCGAGTAACAAATTTGTCCTTAGTATCTTCTCTAGTGTATTTAACTCAATGTAACATGTTTTATTAAACATCTTTGGCGTGAAGGTTTTGTATCACATCCCAAATGTTGGCCTTTGAACTGTCTACCTAAAACCTTTGAAATGCATAACTAATTGCAATTGATATGTAGGAGGCCAAATGGGGTTACCGACGTACGATGGGCGCGATGTTCGCATACAACAAGCAAGCAGATCGGATGCTGATGTCGTATAATTGTCAGGTGCAGCCGTGTGCAAGAGCCGGCCACGCGCGGACCACGTACAGAATGAGTCTTATACAGTGCATCAGGTGAGTTTGGCTTTTTATACTAATTTAATCGGGTGCGGCGCGATATGTCCAGTTCATCAAATTTTATAAAAGGAAGAAATTACTGTATACAATAATGAAATCTATTAAAAAAGAAACGTCTTTCTTCTTTCAAACGTTTTACAGTAGACTGAATTAAAATCTATTTAAAATTCTTAAATCAAATTTTTATTTCATATTAACTTGATCAAAATGAACGCAATAAGCGTAAAGTATTTTCAATTAATTACATTTGTAAATAAACTCAGACATCACAACAATAAAACAATGCATTTAAAACTTTATCCTTAATACTTTTAGTAATAAAAAAATACAAAAAATATAGTATATGCGTAATGATAAAAAATGACAAAACATATCAACGAAGATATAAATTTAATTTAAAATGTATATATGTAGAATGTAGATACTTGACAATGTATCTGATCCACATTTATTTGTAGCTGTATTTGCTTCATACTAAATACTTTTGAGATGTTTAAAAATATTAGCGGTTCATTTTGGATCTTTGAATACTCTTAGAAGTGGGTTTTAGCAAGTGTATTTGAACTCATTTGCATCGTTAGCAGTTTTTTAACAATTAAAAAAAATAAATTAAGTGATAATTTTAAACTTATTTATTTTTGATTATAGCTGAAATATTTTTTTCATTATTAGACATTTTTGAATTCAATATTTTAAATACTAACAGATTCTGGCGATGTGAGCCTTTTTCATATTTCTTCGGGATTCAAATGGGTTAAGACTGAAAGTAAGAATAAATTTGTTTTTTTTTTAATTTCAACCACCAATAGGTGATCACCTAAATGTTGATATTTAAAATAGTGCTATTTGATTGGTCGTTGATATGTTGACTAACAACCAGCACGTATATTATTATTAACTTCTCACGATGTATTTGTTTATGAAAATATTTGTCGACTACATTACTTTTAAAAGTAACCCAAATCGGTATTTGCATAAATATTATTATGAAAATTCATCTGTTTGCATATTCGTAGTGGATTTTATATTAATAGTTTTTAGAATACATACCAAATAATTGGAAGCGTGTAAATAATTCGAAACCCCCGCGTATATCTTGAATATCGATTTCTTTAAACTTTAACACTAGATTTACCAGACCAGTCAAAATGACTGGTCTTGCAAGATCAAATTAAAATTCCTACTGCGTGTAACATTTTCTTTAATTCTTCTAATCTTCTTTAATTTATAACAGAAGAATTAGTTTTATGAATTTTATATTATTTTAGACATAGTTGTAACAAATATATAAATCCTTTTTTGGTTTTGGCAGAAATAGGTATATTTAAGCTGGTAAATCTAGTGTTAATATGGGCTTTTTCTATTTTAATGTGAATAATTTAGATTACTTACTTACATATTTTTAATTATAGCAGGTGACTTTAAACTTTATGCAGCTTACATAGTTTAAAGAGAATATACTAAAGTGGTATGTCCGACGAAATATGTGGCTAAATCAATGTACCACAGTTTCACTCAGTAAGTAATGTGTAAACCACAATTAGATATTTTAAAATAAATAGTTAAATCAAACATTTGCTACTTTATAAGTATTTGTCGACTACATTAAACATTGGTTGGATGGACCAATTGTTGTGGAGTAACAACTTTGTTGCTAGTGCTTCTCTAGTACATTCAACTCAATCGATATTATCAATCTAGATCATATGTCAAAAGTTAATAAGATTAATTATTATTACAAATGGGTTTAGCATCCGCCTATCCCGAGCACAAGAAAGTAAGGCGCCTACATTGATTACTGAAGCAATGATACGAAATAGACCGGACCCGTGCGACCTTCCCTTATCGCATTTACATAAAAAGATAAAGCAAATACGTCGCTGACACGTAGTGTCCGCGTGCAGCTGAAATTCGTATGTTATGTTAAAATATCTTGAAATTTTCTCAAGTTTATTCGGTCTACCGGATTTAATATATTTTATAGTATTGTCCGAGGTTATTATCTAGTTACAGCTTAACACCGCATTTAGTTTGATTATTTTAATTAAATTACGCCGCGAGCAATATGACTGCAAAACTTTCAAAGTATCTTTTAAATCTATTTTATAAATAAATGACCGTTTCGATTGGTATATTATTAAAATAATGAATTTTTTTTAGATAGTGAAAGTTGTGAAGTTGTCCGACTTTAATCATTTGCTTCGAGCAATCAATGGTGTTAGGTTTATTACAGGTAGGCGTTCTCGCTCCGATATATGATAATAAAATTGATATTAGGTTATTGGGGTTTAGGCAAACATGCACTCCCACGTTTTTAGAGGGATATATAGATAGCCTTAGGGGCGAAAGGTTAATAGCAATCAATCATCTTTTATGCGTTGAAATATTGGAATTTCCTTATAGTAATAAGTTGGTTTTGTTTATATCAGCGGTTCTCAAACTTTTTTGGCGAAGGAAAAAGCTTTAATATAATTATAAAAAACTGATTTATATGTATTTATGAATAATCATATTGCAATGTAATATTACGTAATATTTAGTTGGAATATTTAAATGTAACCTTATAATCTCCCTTTGGTAGGTATTTTTTGCAGTATTTTAGTCCTAGGGTTCCGCGGAACACACTTTGAGAATGACTGGTTTATATAATATTGCAAAGAAAATGTATCAATTTAAACGACATGTCAATGACACCGCTCGAGACACATTTTCATCGCGTCTCTTATTTCACTCTACATCTATTTTAAAAACAATATAACTCAGTACGTTTAGTACGAACAGCCTACCTATTTTTATTTCGTCTCGAAAAAAAACTTCAATTTTGAAATAACTAAACGCAAAAGATAAGTAGTATAGTAGGTATAAAAAGAATACGCGTTGTAGCACCCAGATCCAAAATAAAAAAGATCTACTTTCTTTTGTTTTTGATATGCTCATAAATAAACATTTATTTCGGCGGGGAATTCGGGTCTTCCCCATAACCGCTAAACTTCAGTAACCATCAATTTTGTTAAATTTGTTATTGTCGATAAACGATCGATATTGCCGATTTTATTTCAATTGTGCTTGCATTTCAAGCGTCGAAGTATATTATGCGGGTAGATAAGACACGAATAATTCGGAATAAGTGCTTTGTTTTGTTATAATCAACACTTTAAAGATATATTTAAAACATATTGATTTAGTATAGGTACTAATAATAAATAAAAACGATTTCGATTGATTATGATATTTGTAAGGTAAACATCCGATTTCTTATTTTGATAACTTTTGAAAATCACTCGTGACCCCAGTGATGCGATGTTAGGAATATTTTACTAGAACCGAGATGAGGTAATGACGTTTAATAATACTCGTACATTTTTTGACATTTTATTTGCTTCTATAATACGTAAGTGCGTAAATGAGATAGAACGGAAATAGAAGTCAAACAAATTAATTTAAGCGCGGAAATACGTCGTATCACGGGGAGCGCTAGTGACTAACTAACCTGCATTAGTCCGGTGGGCTTATTACGCATATGCATAATGACATTGTTTATAGTATATACTTTTGTATACACTTGCTTGGATACTAAATCAATATTAATAATATATATGTATATATATACATATAAATAGTATCATGGTTCAGCATGATATATACTAAGGATTATTCCTTATTTATACACTAAACCAGTACTTCTATATCTAAGATTTTGAAGATTTGAATATATACTACTAATTCTAGTAAACCCTTCGAGCTTAATCAAAGACATTCGCGGATATTTCTCGCGTCTCATCACGAATACAATAATGTTTTGGTTGTATTGTAACAGATAACGAATTATTATAATTATAATAGCCAATTTACGTCACACTGGGGCTATTTTCACTCGCTATCTTTTGTTTATTTCTTTTTTTTCCTATAATCTTATTGCCTATAGTTTTGTATGGTCCTTTATGCTATTTGTAAATTGTTTATTTATTGCGTCTTAACAAAAAAATTAACAACTATAAAGAACATAATAAATATCAATTACATCTTTCTTTATAATATGAAGTTTTCTTACATTGAATTAATACAGGAACCACTTTAAACCAGTCGCTTATTTGGGTAGATTACACTATTTAATAATATTCTTTAAATATTCATTTTGTTTAAAAAAAAACAGTTGAACATAGCAGTTTTGCAAATTTGTTTAAGGCGATTTATTTGATATGTTTGCATATAATATACAATCAAAATAATGCATATATATTTCCTATTACAGGCACATAGTGCAAACGGAAGGTCCACGTGCGTTGTTCAAAGGGCTGGGTCCGAATATTGTCGGCGTCGCGCCTTCGAGGGCCATCTACTTCTGCACGTATTCCCAAGCGAAGGCGATACTGAATCAGCATATGCCACCTGACACACCTATTGTGCATTTGTCTGCGGCCAGTGCTGCGGGTAACTTGTTTCATTTTTAATACCTACAAATACCTACTAACATTATATTGTACAAGCTATGATTAGCGAGTAATTTCGTCTCATCATATGCTTTTTCGGAATCTCCGAAGATTCAGGAGATAGAAGGGCCTATGTGTTCTCATAGTAGATTCAAATTCTTAGAAATTAGGTGAAACGAGATGGGTATATCGAAAAGAGTCAGCTCTGTGTAAAGGATAACGAGAGGACTGTGCCCTGCTAATTTGGACAGCGCACATTCGTCCCCTCAAGCCAGTATAGTGGAGACGACTGTTGCACGCAGACATCTGTCTGTGGTATCAGTTATCTCCACTCATGGACCACAAGTTTAACATCAGGCGGAATGTGGTTATATACTAGGCTAATATGAAAAAAACTTGCCTACTGTCCCTATAGTAACTACACACCAAGGTTGTGTTTTAGACATAAATTAGCATATTTATTTGTATTAAACGGTTACAGGCTTCGTCTCATGTACAACAACAAATCCTATATGGTTTGTTAAGACACGGTTGCAGCTCGACGGTCAATCGGTGACCGCTGTGCAATGCATTAAGAGGATATACAAGAAATCCGTAAGTTATGTTTTGAATTCTGTAACAATTTCTTATTCACGATTCAAGTAGTATCTGGCTGGTAAAAGAAAACTATGTACATGAGATATCGAAAAATATATATTTCCCGGAAAGATTATGTACATTCACATTTAGGGTAGACCCAGGACAAAATTGTTGTCTGATTGGGAACACTAGAAGACAATTTTTTGGCATTTGGGAGGTTTCCGTGCCCCAGGCTTTTGCAGCTTCCTGTTGTCTTTATTTACTTGAATCTGATGTCTGTAACAGTAGGAAGAATTTAAGGAGAATGTTAGTGTTTATTATTATTGTACTTATATGTGTATTTCTTTTTCAGGGTATTCTAGGCTTCTATAAAGGCATAACGGCGTCCTACATGGGTATTAGTGAAACGGTAGTACATTTCGTTTTATACGAAGGTGTTAAGGCTCGCCTCGTTGAAGCCAGACACGGATCCGGAGATCAACGTTCGCCGCGGGACTTTGTTGAGTTTATGGCGGCTGGTGCTTTCTCTAAAACGGTCGCTTCTTGCATTGCTTATCCACATGGTAAGATTATAATTTTGTTAATCTATTCCACCTCTAACAAGAGGAGTGTGTCTTGTGCCAATCTGAATATATTTAACCGATTTTTTGTCTGAAAATGACTTCTGCTAATGTCACTGACACGATTTGTGGTATTGTTTGTTCGAGAAAAGCCAATGTAGAGGACGATATATAAGGTCTTGAAAACGTTAATTTTTATATTTCAGAAGTGGCACGAACACGTCTCCGGGAGGAAGGTGATAAATATCGAAAATTCTGGCAGACGTTACACACAGTCTGGTGCGAGGAGGGTTATCGAGGTGTTTACAGGTGATTTTCAAATATTAGTAATATTTTATTTAATTCTGACAATGAATGTAACAGTGGATCAGATGAAAAACGCTAACCTGAAACTTGATCTCATACCTGATATTTCTTTTGCAGAGGGTTAGGCACGCAGCTGGTTCGTCAGATCCCAAATACAGCCATCATGATGTCGACATACGAAGCTGTGGTGTATCTGTTAACAGCTCACTTTAATAGTTCCTTCTATGAAAACACTTAACACCAAATAGTTAATTTAATATCAACGTCACGTCTCACGGAACAAAATGACGCTTTGTTATTTAATTCTTAAAATAAACTACTTTTTTAACTTAATTAAAACCTAAAATAAATATTAAGGGATGTCCCATTTGTTCAAGTCAAATTTGTTCCGAGTGTAAATTCAATATTTGTTCAGGATTGAACTTGATGTCACTGTGTAACAGACTGTCTCGTTAACCATTTTAACGTGAACTAAATTATTGTGTCAACTTTTAATTATAATGTTAAATAATCCAATTGTCTAATGTTTGAATTAAAATATCAAAGAAAAAATGATACATATATTTATATTGAATACAGTTTTTATATTTTCATATCGTTAGACCAATTTTAAATAGTTGGTAAGAAGTTGTCTATTTTAAGATTTAATTCGTCAACAAAGCAAGAAATGTGCTACGACTAACACTAAAGTAAAAGGGAGATATGTATTCAATTATTAGGTTTTTATATTTTTCCAGTGAGGATTTTTATTGTGCTTCTAGTGAGGAAGGATATATTTCAGAAATCACAAGTTATTCGTCTATTCCTCTGTTAATTAAAAAACTATATTTATTCACTTTTAGTGTAACTTAAAAATGAAAAATTTTACACCGTCCGTTTTTACTAGAGACACAATTATCTTTAAAGTTTCGATGTTTGGTTTCGGTCGCAAAAACAAAAATAATATCTAGTGTCACTTGTTGAATTTGTTAATAACTAGATTTTTAAAGTTAACATAAAAATTGCATGCACCTTTTATTGCTAACAAAAAAAGAGCAAAGTAACTTTTATTTTATTGAAAAATGTCTAACATTGATCAGGTTTTTTAATATTAATGTTTTTATGAAAAAAAAGTGCCTTTAGTCGTAAATTAGTTTATAAATATATTGGTTTTGATGTGCTGATGTATTAGGCGTCTCTTTTTGAGGTGATAGATAAGAATGTGTGGTTATAGTGTTTGTTTTTAATTGCTGGAGTCGACGAGTTACCGTGGTGTGACTTGAGTGCCAATTTATATTCTAGTGACTCAAGTAACTATTTTGCAACAAATTTAAAGACTATACAACTTAATATAGGGTTGTTTTGATTATTTGTCTCATGATGGTTATAAAGCTGCAAAGTTTTCTAATTAGAGTTACTTTTTACTCGAGTTAAAATGACTCAAGTCACATCTCTAGAAGAGTCCCTAATGGCTCGTAATTGTATAATCATATTCGTTTGCACAAAGTGGGGAATTACATTAAACTAATAGTCAGAATCTAGTCTTAAGAATTATTCATACGAATCACGTCTTGCACAAGAATTCAGCTCAAAATATTGGAAAATGTGCCAATAAAATTTTATTCATTTAAATATTATTATCATGAAAATTA
Source organism: Tineola bisselliella (assembly GCA_028551675.1). Classification (NCBI taxonomy): domain Eukaryota; kingdom Metazoa; phylum Arthropoda; class Insecta; order Lepidoptera; family Tineidae; genus Tineola; species Tineola bisselliella. The sequence continues at coordinate 26,774 of JAPWLS010000899.1, read as the reverse complement.
AGCTAATTTTTTATTATATTTTTTATTGTCTTATGTTGAAATATTTTAGTGTACCTACAGACAACAAAATAAATGTTTAAAATTAATATACAGGCTTCAAATCAAATACAATAAATTTACTAATATTTTTGAGAAAAATCTGTTTATTTAACTTCTTTACAAAACATCATTTTTGAGTTATATAGACTATAACTAAATACTAGTCAATAAATAGTCCAGACAGAAAGTAAACTGTTTTTTAAATACTTCTCCACCAATAAGGTATAGTGTGTTATCGAATATAATCTAAGCTGCTCCCTGTATGCAACCAATAGGCAATTACAGTAATGCCCCGCTTTACGCGAAGGATACGTTCCGGAAAAAATCGCGTTAACTGAAATTCCCGCGACCATAGAGAAGTTGATGACTACATTATGTTTATACGCACTCTTTCGCGTAATTTAATAATAATTTCGCGTTATAGTGAAACTGCGTATAACGGGGTCGCGTAAAGCGTAAGCGGGGTATTACTGTATACAGCCTTAGCCCTTTGAAGTGTAATAGTGTTACAGAAACTTTTCATTTGTACAACATTCAAACTATAGTCTGATTAGATATGTCATTTGACTTCACTATTATTTGCATCGTACTTTTATATGTGTATCACATACAAAAGTTAAAATAAACTTTTTTTATCAAAAGTACGTCATTTTTCTACACGTAAAAAGTATCCGTACCAAATATCCATAAAGTTAAATCGTCGGGTTATATGGCGAATATATATCGATGCAAGATCTAAGCTTATGACTCCAAAATTATGTAGTTTAAATAAAGTATATAAACGCATAAATAATAGACGTTAAATTTTGTATGTAACGAAAACATTTTTATAGAAATGTATGGATAATTGTAATTTAGTATGACTGATTGATAAATGGCTCAATTTTGGTTTTTTAAAGAAATCATTTCAACACTTTTCATGGAGTGACTGCAATCTTCCATAATCATGATGTGTTTAGACTTAGCGAACAAATTTTGACAAAAGTTTATACTTCGTTTTACGTCGAAACTTTGACTTATTGCATTCATACATAGACTTGGAATAAAGCTTGAATATGTTCTGGAAACTTCTACGTTCGTTCGCTTGATCTAAACACGCCATACATAGCACATTTTAGTAAGGTGTAAGCTGTGATATAGAGAGCTTGTAAATATTAGATTAATAATAGAGAAACGCTTAATGTTAGTTACAAATCGTTCCTGGTTTCTTTTTTCTCGAAATGCGAAATTATGCTTATACGTTATGGTTTTTTTTCTATTTTATAGGATCATGTTGTTTATAATTATGCCAATTAAGTGTAGTTTTAAATTGGTTGTTGTTTCTGTTGTTGAACTTAGCTTTGTAACTGATTTTTAAATTTATATATTTTTTATGTCAAATGTTTAACTCTTTTTGATGCACACTGGGATATAATTTACTTCAAATCGAGTTAATTTCAAAACCAATTAAAATGAGTTTAACATTTGGATTATTTGGGATGTGACATGTATCTAAAATTGGTATATCTGTCGCAACATAAAACGGAAACTAAGCTATTTATAGCTTTAAGTGTACATCGGTCTTTGTTTGGTAAATTTGTATTTTGTGGTAATAAGATGTTGGACTGAGTATAAAAGAATTAGTAATTTTGTTTAATAAATAAACAATAAAAAGTACAATTGAGTTTTATTTTATATTATACATGGATACAGGTTATAACTAAAACAATGCTTCAATTTTAAACATTTTTATACTAGTTTATAATTTTACTTAAAATTCTAATATTTAGTGACTTGTCAGAATTTTTTCCTTTATCTTCTCATTTCTACCAGAAATTTTATGTGAAAAGTATTTCCCAGTATCGCTGCCCTAGGGTTGTGCAAATAATGGTTTTATCAAAGTCCTGATAGAGTAATTTGACACTAAAACCCATATATGGGCAGATACTGAATTCTCTACTTCACTCGGATATCTAAGGAAAGTTGATAATGGAAACAAATTCCCTTTCAAAATGACTATAGGCTCCTTTCTATACCAGATTATAGATATAATTAGCGTAATAGCAATTATTCCTTGCAAACCTAATGTGAGAGAACTTTTAACGGCTAATTTCTTCCCAGCTCTGCTTTGAGAAGTTTCTTTTAATTCTGCTTCTATTTTGTTTATTTTTCTCTGTAATTTTGAGTATACTGCAAAGTCATCCTTCATCGACAGCATGGATTGCTCCTCCTTAAGTTTCTTTACTTGTAACCAGAGGCTCTGTTCTTCTGAAGTAACTTTTGAAAATAGCGATAAGATCTGAAATTATAATTTTTGAACAACCAAAGATCTTATTTAATATTATTACATTGTAAAAATCACTTACTGGCTTCACAATATTAGGTACTAATGCACTTATAAAACAGAGAGCTAGAAAATATGTAAACAGAAATCCGTTTGTAACCTCTAACATCTTGAAAGATTTTTTGAAATCTTTTAAGGTTCAAATCATTTGTATTGGTTCAAACAGGAACGTTGCGTATATTTATTATTCTAAAAACTTAAAGTAAATTCAATGAATACAATTCAGCCTTTTATTCTTTCAAAACAGCCTCAATCTTATAAGAACATACAACCCAACAACTGAACGAACGTAAAAATATAATTAAGAGAAGTTTGACACTTGACGGTTCTATCTAAATGAGTTTCAATACTGCAACTTTTGTATATCGTTTAGTTTTTAAAATTTTCAAAACTGTATATGTTTTTGAAATTATTGCGACATCGATGTATTTTATTATTAATTATCTACTAAAACTTTTCAGTGTTGAAAATATAAAAAACATAACTCTTTAACTGTCAATTACACAGAGTTTATATTTGTTTTCTTTATCTTTTCAAAGTCGTCAGCGTTTTATGTTTATAATCGTTTTCAATGCTGTTATCATTCAATAAATCATTCATCAGTAGTTCCGTTTCGTTAGAAAATGGGTGTACTTAGAGATAAGCTTATAATATAAAAACGAATTTATAATTGTGTGCCATGGCGTTGGTGAATTATTTTAATCCTTTTTGGGTATTTAGAAATTATATTAGAATCCCTGTGGAAGCCGTTGTGTGCCATCAGATATTAAACTACAAAATAAAGACGGATAAAGGGATAAACAAAACAAAAGAATTACTCTATAAAATTGGTATTATAGCGGTATTTTGTTCTGCAATTTTATGGATGTCAATTTTCATGTATGTTGCATTTTACTACACGTACATGCCGAACGTTGCCCATGTGCGGCCGGTGCATCTGCAATTCAAGTAAGCACAATAACAAATGCCAATTTCCTTAACAATATAACAATGAAAATATATAAAGATATTTATAGTTTAGTATCTACACATTTTCAGATCTTGTGATGAACAGCAAGGGGTGTGCTCCTTTCCTTCCGCGCATGTTCAGCTTACAAGACGCAGTCAAATGTTAATGGCTGCTCAACCTTATAAGATAAGGCTTATACTGGATATGCCTGAGACTCCTCTCAACAAGGAGCTTGGTATGAATTCTTAAATATGTTAGTAGTTAGTGTTTATCGTAGAGGCAAGCTGGTCAAACTACATATAAGATAAAAATATAAATCCTTATCAGGGAGGTATAGTTAGTTGTCTTATACATGTAAAACATGAGATACCATAGAGACTTTGTTAATTAAATAGACTAATACTATAAAAAATGTCTGCCTAGTTATAAACATGATACCAAGGTCCAAATATTTTGGGTAAACACCTTAACCTTGCCCTGTTACTATGTATTAGTTAGTTAAATAAAAAATAGGTTATCAATATTATCTGAAACGATTACATACATACAAATTTCAAGTTGTAAATTGATTTCTAATGTTATGTTAGTGTAATACATCTTATATATTTCGGGAAGTGGCCAGGTATGAGAAGTTTCTCCTAATGACATTCTTGTGTTAAAAAGTCAGTATTGTTATTATGGCTGCTACCTGTTGACTTTTGTTTATGGTAGAGCAGTTATGTTCATTCATGGAATGCACGCTAGCTTAATATAAGGCGGAGTGACATTACATACAGATATGCTCCAAAAAAGAAGGGTACAGCTTTTAGGATAATTTATTTTATGTGCCTAAAACAAATTCCATCTTTTAAATTCTACATGTTTCTTTTAATTTTCAGGAATGTTCATGGTGTGTGCTCAAATGAGAGCAAAAGGTGGCGTTCTTGTATCTTCATCATGTCGGTCTGCAATGCTTCGATACAGGTACAGGTATAAAATGAACATGTTGCAAATACAGTGTTTGCCATCCTCCATGATAGGTGTAAGGCTTTTTGATGTGATGACTTGCACAACTTAGTTACATGTATAGCTTGCTCGTAAGCCTCTCCATTTTGCCTTGAACACTCATTGCGGTCACCCAATCTCTCCATGTCTCCAGAAGTATACTATCAAGTAATAAATTTGATGTGAAAATGGCCCATGTCTAATAAATTGAAATGTTCCAGGTCCAGGTTACACCAGCTCTTCAGAACAATACTCTTAGCACCACTGTTCCTTGCAGGTATTGATGAGGAGAAACAACAGCTCCAAGTGGAGTTATTTAGTGAGTTCCAAGATGATCAAAACTTACCTGTGACTGATGCATATGTAGAACTGCAAAGCAGACATGCGCAGGTGTACGCTTGTGAGTTGCATATTGAAGCACATTTCACTGGGTTGAGATACTTTATGTTTAATTGGCCTAAAGTGTCTGCTGCAATTGGTGAGTGAATTTGTTCTATGTGGTGATGGTGTTTTGGTCATAATACTATTGCAATTGTTAGTTAATGCCCTCTTAGAAACGGTCCAATAAAAAAGATTATGGGCTAGATGCACTTCTGTCTGGAAGTTATGCTTCTTGTTTTTAGATTGTTTTTTGTTTCAGGAATCTGTACGAATTTGTTTTTCGTATCCTTAGTGTTTATTTTAAGCTGGTATCATCTACAAGACGGATTGCCAGATTTCATGAAGGTAGATAATATGTGTTCATTGTTTGTATTCAATTTATTATTTTAAAAGTTAATAAATGTCTGGTTTATTTTACAGCCAAAATTTGAAACTGATTCTCAATCTACTAAGAATGAAGAGGGTATCAAATTTGTTGGGAAAGTTAAATTAGAAAAAGATGGTTAGTGATTTACTCATTTATTATTGTTATATTTTCTTGCAAATGTCAAATGAAATCAATAGCACTACAACAAATTGCCATGTGAAATCAAGACTTGAAAGTATACATATAGTAATTTGAATCTATTGTTCTTTTCAGATAGTCTATTTTTTGATGATGACAGTCTACAAGATTTGCCATTAGAGGATGTCAAGAAAGATATAAAGGAGGTCTTAGAATGATGCACTTTTTATATAATCGACTGATCTTTATTATTGTTTATAATTACGTTTTGTTTCATTATAGTTTATTGTCTATTTTCCAAAGATTGTAACTTGAATGTTTGCAAATGTCATTATGTGTGTTTATGTAGTTTTACATAGTTTTAGTGTTCCTATTATGATAGTACAAATATTTTGAACATTCCTGTATGCCTTAATAAATAGTCATTTGTGGAGTTAATAAATGTGATACAGTCATGTTGCTGCGAGCAAGTTTGTGTTTAAATTTAATCTAATAAATTTTATTGGGTATCCCATGCACTAAAAAATACATAATTAAAAAGGAAGACCAGTGCTTCAAAAATAATCAACTGAAGAACGAGCGGTGTTGATAACGAATCCTTTGCCTTAAATAAAATATCGAAAACAAATGTCAAATTTTGTTTAGGGTTATTTTCTTGATTTTTCAATAAGTTGATGTTAGCTCGTAGCAATGCACAATACGGTTTATCTACGGTCCTATTCAGGCTACGAGCATCATTTAGACACTAAACAACTTAAATTACCTTTAGAATCACTAATAACTCATACTGTATATAAAGCATGTTTGCCTTCTAAGATAAAGTTAATATTTGTTTATGAAAATAATACAAATGATGATGAACAGTTTGACTTAAATATTGGGAATGAAGAACTGGGTTTTATGAGCCCAGAACAGGCACCATGGCAAGTCAATTCATGTGTTCTTCCAGCAGTTATTTTTGATGATTTGATCATCACCGGACTTTGTGCTGTGGCTCGCCATATATGTGTTTACCGCTCGTCTCCTTGTTTCTCGTCCGAACATGAGGCTGGTCTTCTCGGATTTCGACACAGCTGTCTACAAGCCCCAAATGAAGCTTCTATTTGGACAAAGTTTTGTGAAGTTGATATGGTTAAAACTGTGAAAGATGTTATTAAAAATAATAAAATAGACACAATGCCTATAAATTTATTGCGTTTTGAAAATCATTTGAATAAACCAGTTAAAGTGCATAATGTTTATAAGTTAGCAAGAGATCTAAAGAAGATAAGTTTAAATAATGTTAAAAACAATACAGAGGGAACACAAAATCAAACATCAGGGATACGAACACCAAAACACAGAAAATGGAAATCAAATGTTAAGAAAGAATTAGAGATTAATAGTAGTATGAAAATAGAAGATTTGGACATTCATCATCAATTTGCGGAAGGCCCATTTTTAACTTTAGCTGATTTGATATTATACCCAAATTATTGCATTATTATGAAAAGGCTTTCCAAAGATCAACTCAAACAATATTTACCACAAACATATAAATGGTTTAATACAATAAAAAGTATTCCTGAAATGAACAAAATACACACAATATTAGATGCAATTGATATAAGTCCATGCTTAATTGAATCATTTGAAATTCCAGTTACCAACAATGTGAGCCTTTATAAATGTGACCCAAAAAGGCATAATCCAAAGAAACGTCTTTACACAAAAGAGAATGACATTGAAGCTGCACTTAATACTTTAACAAATGAAATGGAACTATCCATGATAGAAAACAAATATGATTTTGATGAAATAAATTGGGACCAAGTACCAGATGGTGCCAACCCTACTGCTGGACACTTACCTGATGAAAGAAAGGACAGGAAGACCCAACAATTAGAGAACTTAACCCTTGCTGTATTAAATATAGCTAAAGATGGTGATCTAATTGTGGACTTCTGCAGTGGTAGTGGCCATTTAGGGATTTTGATTGCACATTTGTTGCCCAATTGCACAATAATTTTACTAGAAAATAAAGAACAGTCTATACTTAGAGCTCGAGAAAGAGTTAAAAAAATGAATTTCAAGAATGTTAATTTTTTCCAATGCAATCTAGATTTTTTTATTGGTAAATTTGATATAGGTATAGGTCTGCATGCTTGTGGTATTGCAAGCGATCTGGTTCTAGACAAATGTTTGAAAGTTAATGCAAAATTTGTGTTATGTCCCTGCTGCTATGGCTCCTTGCATGCTACTGACAGACTTGTTTACCCCCGCAGTACTAAATTCTCTTCTGTATCAATAGAGAAATATCTATGTATTGGGCATGCCGCAGACCAGACTGAAGAAGATCACCCACTTGCTATAAGAGGAGCTCGGTGTATGGCAATTATAGATTCTGACCGTGGAAGGTTAGCTGAGGAATTAGGGTATAAAGTAACATTGTCTCGACTCAAACCGCTCACGTGTACTCCAAAAAATAATTTACTTATAGGTGTACCAAGTTGATAAATAAATAAAATTTATAAATAATAATCTTTTATTTTTATAAACCACAGATCTCGGAATAGCAGCTTTTAAATAAAACAGGTCTACTAAATTTTATATTAGTACAAAATATTATAAAAATATACATTCACTATCATAAACAATATGACATATTCAAATGAAAAATCATTAAAAATGACATCAAATATAACAATTTTTTTTTCCTCTGGCATTGAATCCACAACTTTCATGTCGCTTTTAGGTTTTTGTTTGATTTTAATGACGAGCATAGATAACAGCTGAGCGACATGGAATATATACCTGTAAAAATTTAACGTCTATTAAACCAAAAAAGCGCGGGAAATTTGACATTTGTGTTCTTTATTCTTTGGAGATTACAATAATAAGCCAAATCGAAAATTAATATAATATTACGATGCTAATTAACAAGAAAGAAGAAGTAATGGCAGAACAAAAGTCAAAATTTCAAACCTTAAGTTCTTCTGGTTTAATGATCTAATAAATATCTCAAACCCCAATTTATATTATACCTGTATGGAATCACTTCGATTATCCCAAGGTACTCCTTGAGTAGTATGATTCGTACCAGACGGCTCAACTCGACCAAAACCATTATATTTCCTGCTATCTGAACTTAGTACCACCTGAAATAACATAAAATAAAAACTGGATTTGTTACGAACTTTATTTAGTCATAACTTTGCTACAAAAAATTAAACTCATTATAACAACCGATTTAATAAGTAGAAATTTAGAAAATTATAATTTATTTTTACGTTATTTTGGAAATATCACTACTATTGAAGATTGGCGTCTCTTATTTACGATTTAAATTACAAATATATACAAAATAAAATTAAACAATACTGAAATTTAATAGCATTCAAATATAATTAATTGTTTCAGGCGTTACTTTGCGGAAATCCATATCTAAGGAAATTATTTAAAATTAATTTGCTTATAATTCCCATTACATACATTAGTATGTAGCTACGTACTAATGTAGCGGGAATTATAGGCAAAATAATTTCCTTTAGCATTCAAGTAATTTGATCGATTTTTTTAAAATTAAAACCTTATCATACGTTTCAGAAGTTACCTTATAATCCCCTTGCATCTCAACACCGATCCTGTAATCCGGGAAGCTTTGACAATGATGGAAGTTGAACACAAAGAGTAAGCCGGCACGCTCGAATGCTATGACTTTGTCGGCGTCATGCTTGCAAGACACATAAGCCTGCAATTAATAATAATAATCTCTATTTCATTAAATACAAAACCCCTAATACAATAGAACTAATCCTAGGACTGTATTGTTGAAGTGTTATCAATAACTATATTTAAAAAATAATTTAAAACACTACATGGTTATTATTTTTAATTTCCTGTTCAATTTAAGTTCTAATAAATAATTCATCAAACACAATTTAGAAAGAGACAGATGATAGGTCTTTCATAGTAGAATAAGCGATTTAGGTGAATGACCTTTTCTACTGTTTTGCTTCTGTGGCGTGATACGATGTACATACAGTGTTATATTTTAGGAAAACTTTGAAGAGCAATAACTTTTTTTAAATGAGTATTTATGAAAAATATAAATACTATAAAAATCCCTACAATACTTATATAGAACAATAGCCATTCCATATAAATCCAATTAATGGCAACATACCGGCTTTGAGTGCAACCATCCATATTTTTCTTCCAACTCATTAACATCTTTATCGAATTCATTCAGAAACTTGTATTTTAGCATCTCATCATCAACTAAGTTCCATTGTCTCCGGGCGTAGTGATACGATGAATTGTTACCAGCTCGGGGGAAATCTAACCATTCGGGATGACCAAATTCATTTCCTAGGCAAAAAAAAACAAATCAATTACTAAAAGTCGATAAGAACTTTGAAATTTAAGCACGTAAAATGAAAAATAGTAAAAAAAAAAGTAAAGCCTTCAGCATTTTGATCACGTGATTTTTATATATAAAACACATTTTACCATTTAAAAGCAATACTTTATGTTAGTTTACAAATTGCGTACCAATAAAATTGAGATAAGCTTCTCCGCCTAAAGCGTGTGTGATCAGTCGTATCATACAATGTAAAGCCATGCCGCGTTCTATGACAGGATTTGGTTCACTCAGCGTGCTCATGTGGGTGTACATGGCTGCATCCATTAGCCAAAACGCCAATGTCTTATCACCCACTAATGCCTAAATAATATAACAATAAATCAAAACAGTTATGGGATCCTACTATCTGTAAATCTCATCTGCGTCAGTAATTGCGACCGTTTATGGACCGCACTTTGGCTTAACATCAGGCAGAATAACGTCATATGACGCGCTATTATAAAAAAAAATCTATGTATTTTTTAAAAGTTGAATGTTATTCGTTACGTTTGGTTTTATTAATGACAGGTAGAAGTATAAACCTGATCGTGGCTCTCAGCGTAAGCAACAGTGGCTTCCATCCATCGCCTGTTGGTCAACGTGTGCACAATATGCCCCATTCGCCAATCCTCATCTCTCTCCTCTTTAAGCATCTTAATCCACATGTCAGGAGTCGCCATACCCAGACGGCAATCGAACCCGGTACCTCCTTCGTCCACTGGTCTACATAACGCTGGCATTCCTGATACATCCTACGGTTTTAATTAGATACCTTTACTAAGCGGTCATTTTGAGAAAGCTTTTCATTGATTTTCTTTAAGAAAATTCTCACCATATTTTGTGAGAATATTTTAATTTGCATTTATAAGAATGTATGTTAGTTTCCAAAAAGGAATTTAGTATGAATTCTTTTGTAAAATGATAAACCTAGTTCTAATAATTAGAAAGGAAAGGCATGAGTTACATGATTACGTCGTAGCTGGCGGAATAACACGAACTACTACCGAACATATACTAAGCATAAGAAATCATTCACCTCAGCAATAGTAATAGCTCTGGGATCTAAATAATGAGTGACTTCATTCGCCAACATAAGATACACTAAGGCTTCTGTGTCAACATTTAAGCCATAGTACTCGTCGTAGTTGCCTGAGAAGCCTTGCCCGACGCCACGGCTGTGGTACAACATTGATGTTACGCCGTCAAACCTGAAATAAAAATGCATTTCAGCAGTCACCCCCACTATGTCGGCTCAAGGAAACAAGCACTTCTCTCTGACAATATATAAACATACCTAAATCCGTCAAACTGATATTCCTCTTGATACCAACGCAAATTAGATAATAAAAATCGTATTACTTCTATCCTGAAAAAAAAATTCAATTAAAGATTTCTTATAGCCACTATTCTACCCATTAATTACTAGAACATTAATCATATGAACCGCTATTTATAAAATATTATTGAATCTGTGACACGTGTCCTAGAGCTAATACGTAAGAGAGAATACTCACTCAGAATAATTAAAAAGCCTGGAATCCCACAACGGATGATTGCCTCTAACGCCATCATGGAAGAAGCAAGCTGTAGTGCCATCAAACTCATTTAGTCCATCCAGCGTGTTTTTAGAAGCATGCGAATGAACGACATCCAATAAAACGTATAAACCCAACTCATGCGCCCTGTCTACGAGTTGCTTGAGTTCGCATGGTGTGCCGTAGCGGCTGGAATTAGATATTCATTCATTAAAATAGAGTATTGTTTTAGAAGATTCATATGTAATTAAAATTATAGTGTTAAAGAATTTAAAACATTGGTTTTCTTTATTTTATTTAACGATATCAATCCCTAAATGCATTTTACTCGCAATCCGAGCGGCAGGCACGATTACCGCTCTTTTGTTTTTTACAAAATTCAAAATTCCGCCGTGTTCAGCAAATAACAATCAAGTATACAACTTTTAATTAATGCCAAATAATGGAAGTATATTTACGGTGATATTAATGGATATACATTTATTTATTAACATTAAACGGAATCATTTTGATAATAAGATACATTGTAAGTTAACAATTATAATCATTTATTTTTTATTTATGGATTATTTTTATTATTTACTTCAATACTCTAACGGTAGGTTCGTTATTTTTATGCTGAATACAAAAAATAGCGTGAATGCTTTTAAAATGTTTGGTATTCCATACTTTTATGAATTGAATATAGACACAGATAAATTTAATTATTTTTGGAGGGATCAGCGTTACTTGTCAATTTGATATGTCTTTATATTTTACTTACCTACTCGTGGCAAAGAAACTTGTGACTTGATATCCAAAGGAAGCGTAATACGCATGTTCCATTATAGCCATCAATTGGATTGCATTGTAACCTATGTACATTAAACGTATTAAACTATGAGTCCTAAGTCCTAATTCGAAGTTTTGAAAGCTTTTTTATATTGCAGTTGTTATTAAACACGTGGATCCAATTATACACAAACTAAAACCCCAAGTCCGACAAACTGCAATAATAAGTCTTTTAAAATATTTTTTTACCTTGTCTTTTGATCCTTGGTAGCACATTGTCTTTGAACTCAGTATAAGTGCCGACTCTTCCTTCAGGTTGGGCTATACCAACATGGCACTCGTAAATACGCAGAGATGCAGGGCGCTCTACTTTCTTATTTTTGAATTTATATGGCTGAAATAAATTGAAAGTTGTCAGTTAAAATAAGCAAACCCAACTTTTCACTTTCGGATAGATTTGCCGCATAGAACTGAACGATGCCACTGAACGGGAAATTTTTAAAAATAAAATGCAGAAATTCGTAACGTATTTTAATATATATCAAAGACATCGCACCTCTTCCGGTCGATAAATAAAATGTTGATAAGTAAATCCTTCGTAAGGTTTAACATAACTGGCCCACGGCGATATTCGGTACAAACTATTATTCACAATAATCTGCACGCGCGTACCATGTTTCAAGGCATAGGTACCGTCAGAATTTGCTGGGATATAAAGCTCCCATTTTCCATAATCCAATTTATTAAATGCATGACTTTTGGAATGCCAGTTATCTGCAATAACAGAAAATTATTTTTGGCGGGTAAAAACGCATAGGCAACAAAAAAAAAGAATATGTTAACACAAAAACTATTCCTTACTAAATTCCCCCTGCAAATGCAAACTCTTTGCCCCGGGAGCCCATTCCCTCCAAATAATTGATCCGTCATTATTATACTGCGGCCCATAACATTGGTAACCTTTGGTGAATTTATCTATTCCACCATCCCAAGAATTAATACGATTCCATAGGTCTTTGTAACAACCATATCTAGGGTTTAAAAATAGATAGACTTTAATTACTAAAGGTTTATATGATTATGCAAAAAAGACCTTTTCTAATATAGAAACTACAAAAGCAGAGTTGTAGTTTTATGTGCAAACTATAAGAGCAGAAAATTTTAAATATAGTTCTGTAAACCCGTTCCGTAAATTTGTAATTACCCCTATCCTAATTAATGCATAGCGACATAAATATAGTTACATAAAGTTTTAAATGAAAAAAAAATATCCGATTTTAACGCAAGCCCCTGACCTTCAATTAAACTTTGTAGCGTTCCATTTTTAGTATTTGTTGCTTTCTCGTCTGTCATATAATTTATTCGTATTATCGCTATATTGATATTTGAGTATTTTTCGTATAGTTTGAAACGCATTCATATTTCTCACTAATAAACGTATAATAATAACTTTATAATCGTCCTGATATAAACAAATTAACTTAAGATATGGCGTAAAAGAAATATATTTATCATCAAAAGTACAAAGTGGAACGTGAATCAACTGTTAAAATATGTAGGGTATTCGCTACGACTTAACCTCGAATGTATTTTACGTGTTTTCTCGTTATTTGTTAGTAACTAAACATATTTGATAGTTTAAATATAATGTTGTGTAAAAATAGACTAACCTGCGTCTAATTTCCTTCTCGTAAGAGCGTAAATAATCGTCTCTTTCTAATAATTTGTTTAAATCCGGTACACACACGTCCATTGGGTTCATCGCGGAATAGTTACCTCCCATCACAACTATATTATTTGTGTACCTAATCAAAACCGGGTATGCGCACGCGTCCCGTGTCGTCGCACCGAGTATTTATTTGAATGATAATTTAAAGTCTGATTTGTTTACATAAATAAAAAGTGAAGAAGTCAAAGATTATCATTTAGATGCTTACAGTTAATTAACATTACGGTGTTTAATTATAAAATATATTCACCATTTATTTTATTTTCCATGTATTTCGAATTGACATGAAAATACCTAACCATCCGAGATAACAAGTTCATATATATTTAAAGTATTAATTCAATTCAAAGAAATTTAGAATAATATAAATTAATATCATGATTGAAGATCTCTTACACTAATTATGTACTTTTTATAGATTACTAGGAATATTTCATCTATATGTGTCAGCTGAATAATTATTTTAGCAAATACAATCTCTATGTTAGTATATATGTAATAAATAAAACAACAATAACAGTTCATAATTTATAACACTAGCTTAATATTATATCTAACAAGTAAAAGATGACTAAAATATATCTGAGCCTGTTTTTCTGGCTCGAAGAACAGCTTCCTCGGCTTTTAATTGTTCCTCTTCGGATGGATTAATTGGTTGACCGTTTCCATCTAACTTTCCCTCCTTGAAGTCTGTAACTATCTTCTTACTATAGACTGCATCAAATAGTTGTTCCGCTGTGAACTCACTTTGAATAACATCAGCAGCTTTGTAAGACACGTATGGCTTCAAATCACAATCAGTAAGATCTGGGACTATTATCTCTGGTATCATTTCAGGAACCATGTAAAATCTGCCGTTAAGTACATAACCAACATCCCTCACACCTCGTTTATCAATAGGCAACTCGGGATCTCCACTCGCCTGTCTCAATTTTTGTAATCTGGTTCCCCTCTTGTTTATTAGCATGAACTTTCGGAAATTACGTTTCCCTTCCCTCGGTGCTGAGAGGGAAATACTTCTTGTAGATACATAGTTTATTAATCCACATATTTTCGACATCGTAGAAGCTTGTTTTGATAATTAATAAAATTTGAGGTTATAAAGATCTGTCAAACATTAGAAAAAGTCAGAGAGTAAACTACTTATGCAGCTTAATATTAAATTATAAATTATTGTAATGCTTTGATTATTCATAAACATGGACTAATTCTTTACTAATTACTATTACGTTTATTTTGACGTGACACATGATACTATTTGAAAAATGCACAGATTTTGCAGTTTTTATTATCGTAATTAAATGAAGGAACGCAAGGATCGTATTATAAAAAATAAATAAAAAGACAAAACAACTAGGTTATTCTCATTGCGACTGCGATCTAATGGCAGAGGGTGTAAACCCCCGCATTCAAAGTCAAGCCAAAGTGAGTCTACGCGACTCCCGCCTGCAGCGCACACATCTTTAATTATTTGGAATATGATTCAATTATTTATTATTTTTCAACATATGGTTGGTTACAACTTATATGCGTCCAGTACATTCTGAAAAATAAAATAAAAAACAATAAATAATGTCAAATTTGTATATTTTGCAGTGCATACGGTAATATAATTTTTGTAGATTTTTTTTAAATATAAATTTATTTATAATTGTTCATGCAATAATTGATACACCTTTAAGGTAAATAAAATTAAACTAAAATTTCATAATACTAGAAAACAATGTATGCTACAACATACAATTTCTGCATAAAACTGTACATAAACATTATTAAACTTGAAAAAACAATTGCATAAATTGTGCATTGAACATTTGATTTATTATACATTTTGCATACACATTGGCACATCACAATAAATTCATATATTCATTTAAACAATTAACACCAAAGCCTAACATAAATTATAAAGAAATTGAGTTGCTAATTCATAACACGAGATAAGACAATAAAGCTTAGCAACATACACCAAAGATATGTAAAAAAACAAGTACCCATTTATGAAGTATAACACATTCGCCATTTTACACTTACAAGTTACAGTAAGCGTAAAAAGGCGAAAACTCGACGAAAGTACGTTTCACGCAATAGTGTTTCAATTTAAAACTTAAATAATGTATGATTATCACATTCTTTTTAAATTAACACCTCACTAATATTTAATTTAAATCTATATTTTTGAGTGACCTAATAAATTCGTCTTAATTTTATCTTTATCTTCACGGGCTCAATACCCAACGGATAGAGTTAAAATATTAGGTCACCGATATTTCTGAAACCAAATAAAAATTAAACAACAAATTCTACAACACAATTTTTGTAAACAATTTGCTATAATTTACATGTTGAAAAAGAAGATATAAGAAACATATAGCATTTTACTTTCAACAGGATTACAAGGAATAGTTACCAATTATAATACAACATGAAAACTTTTATAAAAGGTAAAAAATCATTAAATACTTTTTATAATTACTCTAATTGGGGCATCAATAGTCTTTTAAGTTAGCCTTATAATTTATAGCCAACATTTAGATCCAAAAAATACAACCGTTTATATTTTTGAGGTCAATGGCCTTAATGTTGAGTAAAAAAACAAAATTGACAGTTAATACCTGCCATTTTTAGAACCATCTTAATTTTTTATTGGCCTTGGTACAGAAGTCTCACCCCTAAAAAATAAATACTTTTACTATATTATTTATGATTTCACATGTCTATAGGCCTCTCGTCATGATTATTAGTGTCTAATTCTTCTAAGGTGTCGCTCGAGGAATGTGTTTTGTCGCTTAATTCGTCCATGTGTTTTTGTTTCTTCCTAACATTCCAATGTAAGCATTCGCCGAGTGAATCGAACCAGTCGGAGATCTGATCTTGTGCGCAAATCGACGGGACCGGGTACACCGACGTTGTTACATATAAGCTGTAAAATTTTATTTTATTTATTTATTGGGTCCACAAACAAGGCCCTACAACTTGAAATTAATATCACACTAAGAATTATAATAATCTAATTGCAGGCCCTATGCACAGTGAACACTGCATGCACTAACATTCCAATGAGCAATGTTACATCAAATTTTAAAAACTCTTTAAAACTATTTGCAATTAAATAAAAAATATAGTTGTTTAAATATCAAAACTAAATTATTAAAGAACTACATATAATTAATTTAAATTTTCTGATTTTTAATTGAGGCAAGAGAACAAAGATCTTTATAGAATCTTTAGTCATATTTGAAACAAAAACTAGATTTAAATCGATCATTGTAAATCCAGACCTTGAGCGGAAACAACTCCTACGACAGACAGATATCTGCATGCAGTCGCGTCTGCTATCCCAGTTTGAGGAGACAAATGCGCTCCTTTCCCCCCCTTCTCATCATGAATCGCAACTAGATCACTTCACGGGCAGTTAAGCTTGCAAATGGTGGTACTACCCCCAGTTTTAAGTCAGTTGGAATAATTGATTGTAGGAATATGTGAAATAACAACTCACCTATCACCGTGTTGTAACGCCTGTCGATTTCTACCATCGAAAGAAACCCACATAGCATTGCGGGCGTCAGGTGACAACGCAATCTGTAATGGTTCAAACGCATTAATTTAGAGCATTTCTCAAAGCGGTGGTGACGTAATGCTTTGATGTTAAACTGTAGTACCGTTCATGAGTGTTTACAATTACAAAGTAACAGAGTAATTACTACAATAACATACCTTTAATTCCACTCCAGCTGGAACTACAATAGGCCTAAACGACAATGAGTGTGGGCATATTGGAGTGACCATAATGGCGGGCACTGATGGATGTATCATACTAGCGCCAGCTGCCACCGCATATGCTGTACTACCCGTCGGCGTCGATACTATTAAGCCTGGCAAAAATACTACAATTTAAATTAAATAATATTACTAGTGTAGTGTTTTCTACACCTGATCAAAGATGGAGCTGTATGAAATGTAACACACAAACGACAAAAAAAAATTAACATACGCATAAAGAACTTGAACCAGAACAATGTTATTTTTACATGTAATTTATTATAATTATTACATTAAAAGAGGGAATTCGTAACTTTTAGAATAAATTAAAAACAATGTTTATGCCGAAACTATCCATTTATAATTTCATTTTTCAATATAACCAAAATGTTTTTTTTCATTTTTTTTTATCAAACTATGACTGCCCTGAGTTTGATTATCGATTGAAAGAAAACTTTATTGATCTATTATTAATATGATATTATTTTAAAAAGCAGTTATTTGTTTCGTGTCAGTGTGTTATATGTTTGTGCGGTCCTTGTCCTGGTCTTTATTATTGTTATTACTATGAGCAAATGCACCCACCATCGCCCTGCACGGAAGTGATGTGCTTTCCATCCAAGAACAAATCAATGTTGGACAAATATGGGGAGGGCCCCCTGTCGACGACGACCTCGTTTAATACTAATATCGTAGTTGGCTTCTTTTTCTCATTCATATCTTTACTTTTTCTTAACACTACACATTGAAGGCGAGACCTTAAAGTTAATGCTGCGTGGCCTGGAACAAAAAATATATCCGTCACGGCCGCACGAGCTTGCTTTCAATGCTTAAAACTTATTGAGTATCATTGAGTCAAATATACTAGAGTAGACACGGGATTTATTCAGCAAATCAATATTATAATTAAAATATTTTATATTAATGATTGGAAACAATTACAGTCGTTACTGTACGATTATATAATAGTCATTGATTTTTCATTTTTAGTTGAAATTATTATAAAATCTAAATTACGTATTTATCAACAATAGTATCTCGTTGGGCGCTTTGCAATAATTAATTTCGTTAATTTCTAAAACTAAAACTGTTACACACACTACATTTAGTTTGTAATAAGGTACTTTTTATAATATAGTATATTAACGTAATTTTATAGGAAGTCAAAATAAATAAACAGTAAAGATGACAATACGATCCGTCATTTAGACTATTTGATAACTCATTTACAACAACAAAATAATAATTAAGTAATTCTGCTACTTGGTGAATAACTAATGAACATCTTAATTGAACACAGATTGCTAAATATTCTTACCTTCTAAAACGTTCATAACTTGATCTTGAAAATTATTAAATTCAAATGGTGTTAAAAATCCTAATGAGCCTAAATGGAATGCCATCACAGGAGGAACTGATTGCTGAAAATAAAAATGAGAACATTAGCAGCCTGTACATAAATAGAAACCTAGGTCAAGCCCATATTATAGACCACTTTCTGATGCAGAAAAGTCCCATTATATATCGAAGTAACCATTCAAGAAGTATAGAACAAATTTAAATAAACAAAATAGTGGTTTTGCAAAGAAAGTATACTATGGTTAGAAAAGCAGAAAAAGGCATCGTAGTTCTACAACTACCCGAAATGGCGCTACTGTCGCCAACTTAACAACGGGCCAATAGCATTACAGATTAGTACTGTTTAACTTCGAGCCTTGTCACCTTGTCGGATGAGTGCACCATCAGAGCAGACTCCTTATTATGCTAGACAGCTTTCAAGCTATTCTCACAACATAACTACGTCACTATACACTTGAAAATTATATTAATTACGAATGCATATTTACCTGAAACAGTGAACTAGCATGTAACAAAGTGCCGTCGCCGCCCAGGCATATAATGAAGTCTATCTTGTCCGTGAGGTCATCAGTGCCGGCTCTGAACGTCATGAGCCGTTCACGCACAGTTGTAAATTGAGTGTACGATTCTAGTAACGTATCTTCTAGCACAGCCGATTCGACAAACACTACCATACTTTTATCCTGAAAATTAAATAAGGAATTAATTTATAACATTTTAATTAGTAGGCTTATCATAATTTTTATTTATTTTTTGACGCAGTGTTTAGTTTTGAATCACAGTTTAGTTCCACTAAATATAGTCATCACCTTTCTTTCAGTTTTACTGACAACTGCGATCAACGCGATAGTAAACCGAATATATATATAAAATCAAATCATTATCAATATAATTTCGTATTCGAACAGTTTTGGAGTCCGCAACTAAAGCCAAGCCGTGTTGCGTTACTCGGAACTGTACTTTACAGCGTGCATAACGAATAACCAAACTCACATGAACGAGCCAATGAATCAATTGCACGAATGGTACTAAAATATCTGCATCGTGCACTTTCTTGATGACCAGCACCGTGAGTGGGGGTTTGTACCATGTTAAACGTTGTGACGCCGGATCTTGTATTTGCCTGGAACATTTGCATTAAGATGAGCACTTTCAAATGTACTATAACTTAAAAGAAGTTGGAAGAAAATACAGTCGACATATTATTTATTATATTAATTGTCCACACTTTTGAATTCATTCATTCTAATTCATGTATTTTCCATAAATATGGTTAGTAATATATGCCTTAAAATAATGTTAGTAGTATCACATATTTTACGTTTACGTTTTTCAATTCGTCTACAATTCACATTTGATCAATATGAAGTCGATGTTCATGCGACTCAACGCTTGCATTCCAACGCATAAAGCAAATTGCAGTGTGCTGAAGCGAAATTATGTAGTTCTTATGCAATTCTAACATCGAATGCAATATCATACGTCCACGATTAATATCAGGCGAGAGAGTTGTATCGTTATATTCCATATATTGTTTCCTATAAGAAATGAAAATAAGCCCTTTCGGCATGTTTGCTTTGATAATATTCTTTCGGGACCTGGAATCGAACTAGGAGCCTTCGCGTAGGCATCTAATATTAACATCAAAATGAATACTAAATTAGTTGATTTGTTTTTTATTTGTTTATAAATATTTAGATATGTATTAAAACACGTCACATGTCCTTGTTTAGACAGATGGAAAGATCCATAAGCGCTGACAATATTTTTTCTTGCAATCGAAGCACAATAACAGTAGCGCTGAATGATTAAAAGCTGCTTTTGCTGTCAGACAGATTTTGTACCAAACGTAGAATGTAATTCTTTTTTAAAATATATCATATAATTAATAAATATAATATATCTTATATCTTTACATATACATATATCTTTTATATATTATTATATGTGTATAGCTAAGTTTGTAAAGTCACTCACATAACCATGGCAGAATTCTTCATAATCCTTCCGCATGGTCCAAATTGTTGTATGGGAGATGGCGCGTTCAGAGATCTCGTCCTCCTGAAAATTAATATAATACCTATTAATACGGCGTTAGATATCGAATGTTGGAGCAAAAAATGCTTGAAGTAATATTCCCCTGTCTACTACAAATACAAATTAAGGCGCAATTGTAAAAATTCGATCAAAGTATTTCAAATTTATAACAAAATGTTACAAATATTTGTTCAATCTTCCTCTTCTTTTTTCGTACAACACATTGTACAATATTTATTTTTAAATGTCAAACAAAAACTCCAAGTATAGAACATTATGACACCTGAACATAAATTAGGCAGAACCACGTCCTCCATGTCCGAAGTCACTTGACGCACTGTTTAGTGAATGCTGAATTATAATACAAGCTGTTTTTATACATAGTGTTACAAAGTGAAACTTAGATTTGTATTTAAAAAAAAATAACACCACTTTCAGAAAATTCATATAGTTCTAGTTGCAATTATTATTTTTTACATATACATACTAATTAGAAAGAGATTACGTTTAAGACGTATAATAACAAACAAAAATATTTTTCGAATTTTTTTTTTTCATTTGCATTAAGGACCGTGTTCATACTAGTTTGTGGCTAGCTGTGGACTAGCAATTAACGCCTAATACAATTCTCGATAGAGCGTTAACTCTGAGTTAACAACTGATTTACAGCAAAATCATCTAGTACAATAAGTATGAATTGAAATCATAGCACAAACCATACATTATAGCTAGAGCCTATAATAAAAATAGTTTCGAACTACCGTCATTAATTGCTGTCAATGACAACTGAATTCCATACTATTTTATTTGCTATGCCCAGTATAAAACTCACACTTAATCTATTCACACGTCACTTAAAATTATCTTTACTATTACCAATTACTTAATAGTTATCTAAAATAATTATTAATACATTATGATATTAACCCATTAAATACCAATGGTCCCATTTGGGACCACCTACGTTTTAAATTCAATTATGTAGACGTCGTAAGTCCCAATGTTACCATTTGAAAACAAATATAAAAGCTAATTATTTGCAAATTCATTTAGTTATATATTTTTTATGTTGTCTTAGTATATTCTATAAAAAATATGTCTAATAGTATATTTTAAAAAATTGGTACCTAATGGGTTCAATAAGTTCGTGTTGGGTTTGTCCTCATACCGTAGGGTAGTTTGGAATTAAGACATTGTATCAAATTAAAGTTAGCCAATAATATTTCTTAGCGCACAGAAAATACACAAACAACCTGTACCATAATTAACTTTATCCATTAGAAAACAATGTGTATACGAAAAGACGACCCGAGCGACCTCAATCAAATCACAAAAACCCAAAGCAAAACCTTTAATGAATCGTATAGTCACTTTAGGTTGTTTTTTGTAACAACACAATTTTTAAAATTAGTACCAATCTTATTTGAAACGATGAGTTTGCAATTATTATTGTACAAGCTTTGATAGAATTCAGTCGCATTTAATTTGTACGCATGTTAGATTAATATTATATTTTAATAAAACTTAAACAAGTGTATTTAAACAAAAACATTTGCCTTTAATTATTGACACGATTAGGATAAAAAAAAAAATTATAAAGTTTTTCAAGCCTAATTTATTAGTATAGATATTTTCTTCTTGTATATCTCAGAGGCACAGCAATTATAGGTTCTATGAACTCTTGTGTGAAGTCTTTTAGTTTTTAGTCTGATTTAAAGGGGAAAAAAATTTTTCTATTACTTTTGTATAAAATTTATTTCTAAACATTCCAATAAAAAAGATTGATTTTGATTTTCATCTTAGATTTAATTGGAAAAATATTTAATCAGAAATTTTCTCAATTGAGCCCGTCAAGTACACCGCGCCCGATCTAAGGAGTTTTTGTGGGGCGTCCGACGAAGGGTTAAATAATGTAATTTTTGACTAAGATCGACTAATGCACACATGATCTTATATAGATGTATAAATTCTCATAATATTGGATATCGGTAGTAGTAGAATACCAAGATATTGAATCATCGCAAACTGATTGAAACTTACGTAAGCAAAAGCACTAGAAATACGTAATCCATTAAAACAATGCTTATCACATTAATGACAGTTTAAAAGTTAAAATTTGCATATCAACAATTCAATATATCTACTATAGTACGTTGTGCACATGTTATCGCATACGCTTACAATACTATTGAATTGTATTGTGAATTGTAAATGATGTCTTCAAAATCCACACGATAATTATTTAGTCTTATGTGTAAATAATTTTGAGGGTAGGATAATGGTGATGGTACAAACCTCCTCGCAAAGAACACCTCCTGCGACTTATTCGAGGCAGCTTTGCCTGATTCGTGAGAGAATTGTCTTTGCAACATTTTAGAACTTTGAACTCATGACGTAACGTTAATATTATTAAACAAAAAATATTTAATGATAAACAATCACTTTAAAATTATCAAATAGCCAATAAAGGTGAGTACGTACCATAGATTGTAATTTATAAATAGATAAACAAAACTAATTTGTCTTAAAAATATTCCTACGAACATAACGCTGAAACGTTAACACTTTTAGCAAAATAACAAAATAAATTAAGAGCAAAAAACGCCCTCCGCCGAGGACAATCGATAAATAAATCTGTGCGTTCAGCCATTTGTTTATCAAATATAGTTTTATTGAACGGGCGGTATCTAAGACCGTATCGCGACTCGACATACGACCCACTGGTGGAACAGCGCGGGCGCAGGAAGGATCTACCACGAAGTGACAATCGTGACCTTGCTCAGAACGATTGCAAGTCTTATAGTAGATTCTGCGAACCAACCTCATTCCGGTTTCATGCATTTAAATATAACGATAAAAATAATATTTCCGTTTCAGAAACTATGTTTTTTCTTTTTCAAATTGTAAAATAGTAGGTACACAATTTTTTAAAGAAAAATATACATAATTAATTAATAATAAAGATGTAATTCTTTTTCAAATTGACAACGTAATCAATTAGTATGTATAAGTCCTGCCTTTTAATTTGCCTATAATAACAGATAATAGAGCAGGCCACCAATGCAAAAGAGCCGACGTCAGCCACACGACATCGGCTGGCATTGACCGACATAACCGATGGCGCATCACACAGTTCGCGAACATTGCAACATGACCTGCTTAATGTTCACTGAAGACCAAGACTGAGGTCATTCAGAAAGAAATAACACCGATTCAAATAAAGTGTGAAATTGTATTTTTCTTATGTATCGTATTTACCACAGATCGTGGTTAGTGATGAACAAAATTGGTCTTGGTCTTGCAGTCTTGGTCTTGCGAAAAAGCAAGACCAAGACCAATACTATACTTAGACTAGCAAGACCAAGACAGAATCAACAAGAACAAGACCAATACCAAGACCGATTATGCAAGACCAAGACCAAATATGCAAGACTCAACCGAAAATTCTTACTCACAGTGCTTATATGAGATAACATATTTCCAACAGCGTCAACATATGCTTTTCTCGGAACGATATAGTTGGCATATCGAATTGTCAGTTTGTTTTCTAGATTTTAACGTTACATTGAAAAACAAAGAAACTTTACCAAAGTTTGAAAAAAAAAGGATCAAGACCAAGACTTGATACGCAAGACCAAGACTAAATAAGCAAGACCAAGACCAAGACATATTTGAGCAAGACCAAGACCAAGACCAGACATATTTGAGCAAGACCAAGACCAAGACCAGACATATTTGAGCAAGACCAAGACCAAGATTGTCCAAGTCTTGGTCTTGGTCTTGCTTTGCTCATCACTAATCGTGGTGCGAACGAGAAGAATCGATTACTTGATAACATACACACTATTTGTAAATAATAATTTTATTACTAAACGATATCGAATGATGTAATGTAATTATAAATTATAAACAAATACATAAACAGGATAAGAACAAATATACATTAACACTAGCATTTCATTAACAATATTTATTACTTTCAATTATTAATTTCACTTATTACATGCATGGACTAATTGGATATAGCTGATAGCTGGATACGCCTTAAATCAGTGTTTCCCAACCTTTAATGTGCCATGCCCCACCTTAGTCTTTCTAAAATTCTTGTACCCCCCTTATGTAACCAAACCCAGTTGATATTTTGGTCTCGTCAAGCGAAATTATACCTAATAATCATTTACCGCAATTATTTAAGAATAGCAGTGGTAGCCACAGAGGGTCACAAATTAAAATAAAATCACAGGCCACTCGACATATATATATCTCTAACTAACACGCTAATCTCAAACCCACTTATTTTGCGTACATTACATACATAGGCATAGACATAATATATATATATATATATATATATAGCGTACAAAACCGTCAATGTAATATAATGATAATAGTTAAGTTTGTCAACGTAACATTATGTCAGTATGCGTTCATAACAAAGGTTTCGCATGTTTGAAATATGATGAAACATGTAAAAACTCACTTTCACTATCGAGCATGCGTGTGCGCATCACACACGTACCTACATAATTCAGAGAATTGCTACTTTATATGATAATTGCGATAATATAACTTTTTTTTTCAATTGAAACTGTTGTAAGAATTCAAAATATTATACCCACTTAAAATATCCTTCGACTAATAAATATAGGGGTCAAATGCGTGATTATATAAAGACCTGCCAGGTCAAATCACTATGACAACAGGCGACCAAAACAGTGAACAATCGATATTTAAAAAAAAACCTTCAAGATCAAAGTAATTAATGCTCCAATAAAATATCAATTACTTAATATTCTTTTAACAATTGTTTCGCCTTTTATGAATATTTATTTATTTTTAAGCCTACAAAATTACGTTACAATAATACATAATATAAAGGGCCTATTATATTATTACAAATGAACAGAAAAAAAATAACATAATTGAAGACAAGCGTTAAAATTTAAAAACGTAAATCTAGTAAAAAAAATTAGAAAAAATATTTTTATCAAAAAAAACATAAATATTTATTATAGACAAAGAAAATACAGCAATATTTACTTCACAATATAGTAGCTGTTGTCAAATTTTGTACCTTAAAAATCGGATAGAGAAGTTGATCCCGTGGAAAAGTCTTCTATTGAAATGGAGTGATGATGATAGTGAATACATGGACGAATTGGATGATCAGCAAGGTAGATGAGAAAAAGGGAAAGAATCACAACTTATTTCAGACTGCCGCACACGCTGGAACAGCCTTTTATCTATGGTTGGAAGATTTTATGATAAAATATGTATAAAATCTGATATAAAAGTTACAGACCTCGATTGGTCAATATTTAAATTTAAATTAAGATTATGAATAAAAATCTTAAAAAAGAAATGACTGCGTATGAAGTAGGAGTAAAAGGAAAACACACGCAGATCTAAAGTTACTTAATGGCGATTAGGACAACAAATTTTCAGGCAGAAAGGGCCTTTTCAGCCGCAGGTTATATTTGTAGTGACATCAGAAGCAGATTAGGGGATAGTACAATTAACACTATATGTTTTCTTAGATCGTTTTTTTGCAGACACAGAAATAACATTCACTTGCATTTTGCATTGCAAAATATAAATGCTTCTTGTTTTATCGTTTGTTAGCATTATGAATGACTGAAGTTGATTTTATAAATATAAATTTAAAAGAATGTTAAGTCTAGATTATTAATATGTTATTATTACTTAAGTACTTTAACATACTCACAGCAATAAGTGAGATTGATTACTTTATTATTTAAAATAGTTTCATAATTTCATTTAGTGCAAATTACAATTAATACCAAAAAATATAATTAAATGATTTTTTTTTGTATTATTATCAAAACTAAAGAGCACTAAACACTAGGCCCTAAGTAACTTCATAATCCGGCCGGATCCGGACGGATCCGGCCGGATTGGTATCAATCCGGTAAAATCCGGCCGGATTGAAAATGCTACCGGATTGCAATCCCTACCTGTAACTAATTCCCAGTTAATCCGAAAAGCGCCTAATAAA